>JARHVA010002651.1:390000-475000 GCA_037957365.1 Torreya grandis
CAGTATATTATTTAACTATTAGTGTAAATTTGAAATTGTTGATCAGGGAACACATGTTATAGAACATCTGAGCACATTTTATACAATTAGATTTTGTAATGAAATAATTTTTTTTCAATATCTCAATGAATCAAAGAGAAACCAACTTAACATTTACTCAGTCTTCCTTCTTATAAAACTTGTAAATGCATTCCAAAATACTTATCTATTACATGTTTCCTTAAAGAACTACTAGACTTAAATATACAATACCATGTCTCTGTTCATAACTCATAGATATAAGATTGACATGCATAGTTGGTTAGATATCATGAAATAACTCACTACTCTTTTTCCATGAAAATATCCATCATTCTACTTAAATTAACCCATAGTGGTTTCTATAAAATCACACTTAGGCTCATTCTTCACAAATTAGATTCGTCACAATCAACAATAATGAAAATATATAGAATTTGGTCTAAGTCAACCTTCATACAAGTTAAGATCTATGGGGATACTTAAAAAATCTACTTAGAATCAATACACTTTGAAATGGTTCTAAAGGCATGATTATATCATTTTACAAGAATATCTATTCATTATAATATTGACCAATCAAAAACTTCTTTGAGACTTTCACTTATTCTAAATCTTTCAATCACATACAACAATCAAAATTTGTTCTTCCTCAACATCCAAACACAAGCTTTCCTTTCTATAATTACATTTGGTTTTCTAAACATAGAATGGTAACATGCAACAAGTTTTTAATTATTAGGTCCATCGCTATAAACTTCAATCCCTTCACTATTAAATATTGACTCGAAATCTTCACTCAAATCACCATTACAAATAGTCTTACATTCATTCCACTCCAAATTATATATTTTAATTTATACAATGATTTGCATGGGTTACCAGATGACTTTATACGACTTTGTTCTTGCTATGATCATTTTTTTCATAATACTTAGATTTATATATATAAATATATCATGTTCAATCCACCTCTGTCAAACTCAAAATATCGATTGGAAGTTGTGGTTTGTTACATGTCTATATGGAGTCTTAACAATGATTCCTTTACATAAATAATTATATATATTCTTTACATAGTCATAGATTTATTTATACCATCAATTATCTAATACAAATATATCATCTAAACAAATGCATCAACACCCTCCAAACATCCTTCTATTAATCCATGTTCCAAGTTACATATGCAAACATGTACATAGTATAGGCCTTAAAGGGTTTAATCCTTCTCTTACTTGTATTCTCCCCTCATACTCCTTCCAAAACTAAGTGATTTGACTTATACTTATCTATTGACTTTTAATGGGTCCTAACTAAATGATACATGACATATCTTTACCAACTAATGCACAAATATGGTTTTAGATTGACATAAAGGATAAGATCCTCTCAACTCCTTATTTCATTATAAACCACCTAAGATGCCTATGAAAAATCATAATGGCTTATAATTATCCTTTTAGTTACACAACTAATTAAAATATCAAGTTTGGAGAGAAAACACTCTGAGACACCTACACAACTAACCAAATACCTATAGTTATTCAAAATAATTTTACCCCTATATAATGTTGCTACATCAATCTTCTAGGATTGGAAATTTTCATGGGCTCTCATTCATGAATCTTTTGATTTCCCCTTTTTGTCACCATATTATTTTCCTTTGTCTTATACCCTCAACCTTTCATACAAATGAACCTTTTCTTTTGATCCACACCTGAACTTGAACTTTTTTATTTTTCTTCTAGTCATTCAATGAACTCTATTCTTCAAAGTCTTTAGCAGCTTTGTGCTTCTCAGTGTTCATCATTATATTTATATATTTATTTTTATACCTTTTTCTTCTCATTTTATTCTCAAATACAACCATATAATTTTATAGTTCAATTTCATATGAAGTTATTTCTTCAATCTCTACCTGCTCCTATTCAGCTGCATGAACTAGTTCAACTGCACCAACTTTCTTAACACATTTTTTCTTTACACAATTTGTGTCATAAAAATATCTTAGAATATATTGTTCTCTAGCTTTATATTCCATATTTAATCTTGTTCTTGTCTAAACTTAGATCCATTTTTGATATTCTATCTTAATTATTCCTACATCAAAATTTATTTTATCTTCTTGTCCTTGGCATAAGGACTCTTGCTTATTCGAAATGTTCATGATTTCTCTTGAGAAATCTTGTCCCACTATACCTAAAAAGTAGCAAACATGTTAGATGAAAACTCTTCTAATGTGTTCTTCTTCCATCCCCATTTTTGAGGATTTTCATCACTGACTTGTATATCTTGAACTTCCTTTTGCCTTAGCATTTCTTTAGTTTCAAGATTTCCAATGATCTTATCAATTTGATCTGAACCTTCATCTACTTATATCATAGCAACTAGCCTTTTAGGAGGGTTAAACAATTATTCCAACATCCTCATTTCTTGTTTTAATGAGAGCTCATCTATCTTTCCAATTTTTTCATCATATTTAAGACCAACAAACTTATATCTTGTATATTTTTCTATTTTACCTTTCATCTACATTTTCTCTTTTATGGAAACTGATTTCCACTCAACATTATTGTCAAAATGGCTTTCATTACCTAAATCATTAGTCTTTACAAGAGACATAAAATTGGAAATTTTATGTTATTAATGTTTTTTCATCACCTATTCTAGAAAGTGCTTCACTTTGGGTATCAAATTTGATCCTTATCATTTCTACACGTTAACTCTTATAATCTTCTCATCACTTGATTCATCAGTATTTTCAATTGAATTATTTAATGCATCATTATCCAAAGAAATTTATTTACCTTTCACTTCACTGGTGTTCTTCTTTTTTCAAATTCTCCTTGGGCTTACCTATGTCCTTCTAGACTATTCCTCATTTATTTTGACAAGTGGAGACCTCATTTTTATCTTGAACTAGTTTAGACTTTATTCCAAAATCTTCTTTTTCATGTACTAGTCTTCCGTTTGAATTCCTAGCTTCAATAACCTTTTGATTGAATCTTGAATTCTTCACTTCCACAACTATTTTCTTCATCCATTTTGTAAATACATACCCATGATTTATTTCAATTTGTGGAAATTTAACATTGCCTTCATTTTGATTCATCATCACATCAACAATATTATTTTTAGATATAAGATTGAAATCAGAATTCAACTTTTTAATTACTTTTTCCATGATCTGCTATATTATCTCATTTTATTTCATATTTTCTTTGTGTGTAATAACCCTTTTTGGGTGTGCTTATTTGTGTGATTCCTTTATTTATTCTATTAGGATGTTATCTAGAGCATCATGAAACTCTACACTTTCTTCCATTTCTTTATCAACATGCTGAAGGATTTTAGTTTCCTTCCTAGGATATTCTACAACTTACTCTCTTTCACTGTCAATTTCACTATCAAAGTTATTTGACTGCGTGGGTAATTTTCTTTCCCCATTCTTATAAAATGGTAAGGCCTTATATTTGACCCTATTTTTGAGGTTCTCCTTTCTTGGATACAAAAATCTAAATATAATGTTAAATAACTAGATCAGAGACCAAAATTTACCTTTGCGTACCTCCTTTGTTGACACTCTCCTCTTCATTTTGTCAAGTGCTTACCTCAACACTTTTTTCCCTCTTTTTTGGTCTCCTCAATGAGAACCTTAATCTATTGCTTACCTTGTAAATCTCCACTCTTCAATCTTATGTGGCTTATTTTCCTCATGGAAATTATCTTTGGCCTTCTTTTCTTGATAATTGACTCTATAGGCCACTTAATTCTCCTCTTCAAATGATATCCACATTCTTAAATTCCTTCTTCTAACCACTGACTCATCAAAATATCAAGCTTCAAACTTTTTAAGTCTAATTTGAGACTGATTATTTCTTTCTCCATTTCCATTTTACAAGCTTACAAGCTTCCTACTTGCACTTCAAATATGTTATTATGTCCATTTGTCAAGAGCAAATCCTCTGCAATAATTTCATAGATCTACACTTGCAAAAACCATTAGTTTCTAAAACAAATAATTTTATCTATCAAATCCAATCAAACCCCAAGATATTATTGCTCTAATACCAAAATTGATACAAAGGTTACCCAAAAACTTTACTCACCCTAGTCTAGATCGAAAGATACAAAGGTTCCACTTTCACAGTTTCTATCATTTATTTCTTTGTTCACGTGCTATCTGTGGTCACCTATTAATACAAAATAGAATTATTAAAAATTTTACCCACTTTCCACACAAAATTCAAATGACTCATTTTCTTGAATTTGGTAAAAGGGAAATTTTCATTATCCTACACTTATAAACAAGTTAAAAAATGTTATAAATAATTGATGAATGAGTTTAGAACTTCTATATATCTTATGAAGGCTTTAAAAAGTCTTATTAATGCTAATCTCATATATTTTCAATACTTGATTGGATTTGTTGTCTCATACCTAAGAAGGGTCAAATACATTTTTCTAGACACTTTCATGGGTTTTCAAACCTTATATTCATTGGCAACATGATTTCTCAACCTACCCACACATTCCCCAAATCATAGAATATCCTATATAATCTATTGTTTAATTATTATTGTAAGTTTGAAATTATGATCAAAACACAAAGATTATAGAAGATCAAAGCACATTTTATGGAATTAGATTTTACAATGACATTAATTTTTGTTTAATATCTTAACAAATCATAGAGAAACAAACTTACTATTTACTCGGTCTTCCTTCTTGTAAAAGTTTTAAATGCATTCCAAAATAGTTTTATATTACATGTTTCCTCAAATAACTACTAGAATTACATATACAATACCATGTATTTGTTCATAACTCATAGAATACAAGATTAACATGCATAGTTGGTTAGATATCATGCAATAACTTGCTACTCTTCTTCCACAAAAATAGTCATCATTTTACTTAAATTAACCCATAGTTGTTTTTATAAAATTTCACTCAGGGATGTTCTTCACAAATTAGATTCATCATAATCAACAATAATGAAAATATACAAAAACTTGGTATCAGTCAACCTTTATACAAGTCAAGGTATATGTGTATACTTACAAAATTTACTTATCGTCAGTACACTTCAAAATGGTTCTGAAGCATTATTATATCATTCTCAAAGACATCTATTCATTATTATATTGACCAATCAGAAACTTCTTTGAAAATTTCACTTATTATAAATCTTTCAATCACATGCAAAAATAAAAATGTGTTCTTCATCTACATCCAAACACAATCTTTCCTTTCTAGCATTACATTTGGTTCTCCAAACATAGAATGGTAACATGCAACAAATCTACAATTATCATCTCCATCAACATAAAATTCAATCCCTTCACTATTAAGGATTGAATCCAAATCTTTTCTCAGATCACCATTAAAAATAGTCTTGCCTTCATTCCACTCTAATTTATATAATGATTTACATGGGTTACCTGATGATTGTATACAACTTTGTTCTCACTGTGCTCATTTCTTTTTGATGATTTTTCAATTTATATATATAAATATATCATGTTCAATCCACCTCTATCAAACTCTAAATACCGATTGGAAGTTTTGGTTTGTTACAAGTTGATATGGAGTCTTAACAATGATTCCTTTACATAAATAATTCTATATATTCTTTACATAGTCATAGATTTATTTAGATTGTCAATTATCTAATGTATATATATATCATCTAAAAAATGCATCAACACCCTCCAAACATCCTTCTATTAATCAATGTTTCAGGTTACATATGTAGACCTTGGCAAAGCATAGGCTGCAAAGGGTTTAGGCCTTATCCATTACTCATATTATCCCCTCATTCTCCTTCTAAAACAAAGTGATTCAACTTATACTTATCGATTGATGTTTATTGGGTCCTAACTAAATGATATAAGACATATCTTTATCAACCAATATATAAATATGGTTTTAGATTAACATAAAGTTCAAGATCCTCTTAACTCTTTGTTTCATTTAAAACCACCTATTATTCCTTTAACAACTCATAAATGATTAAAATTATCTATTTACTTACACAAATAATTCAAATATAAAGTTTGAAGAAAAAACACTCCAAGACACCTACACAATTAACCAAATACCTATGGTTATTTAAAATAATTTTATGCCTATCTAATGCTCCTAAATCACACCTTAAATGGTCCCACATATCTTGGTGATAGTTTTGTTGAATTCCCAAATTTAATCAAGATCTTCTATGACTTAACCTACAAAAACACTTTATCATCTATAGAAAAGTACCTATCTATCCTCTTCAAATCAAAATAACTCATCTATCTATCATTAACCTTGGTAATATCTACCTAATTAATCTTACTTTTTATTCTATTTTTTAAATCATCTTAGGACCAAATACTAACCTATCTCCTAACCTGTCCCAATTGATTGGTGTCCTATGACTTTTTTTATACATTGCCTCTAATGGTGTCATCTTCAAAGCTGATTGGTATAATTAAGTATATGAAAACTCAACCAATGTAAGATAAAATTCCCATTTATATTATTGATCTATGTAATACAAAATAAAAATATCCTTTAACACCTAATTAACTTGCTCAGTCTAACCATCAATCTTTGGGTGATATGTAGTGCTAGATTTTAGTCATGTACTCAAAGATGAGTTTAGAGTTACCTAAAACATATAAGTCATATTTGGATCACAATATGAAATGATATTCTCTTTAAATCCATGTAGCCTATGCACTTCCTTTAGGAACCTCTTAACAAGGGTAGGTACATCATCTATCAATTTTTTTGGTATAAAATGAGGCATCTTAGTTAGTTTGTCAACAACTACCAAAATAATATTGTGCTTACTTTGTGACATTGGTAAACCTTGGATAAAGTCCATATTGACCACTTTACACTTTTGATCTGATATATCATGTGGATATAATAATCTAGTTGGGTACACATGTTCAAATTTCACTTGTTAACATTCCAGACAATATAACACATAGTCTACCACAACTTTCTTGATTCCCTTCTATAAATATATAGGTCTAAGATCTGCTATGAGCTTGGTTACTCTTCTATGTCTTTATTATGGGGAATTATGCATTTTTTTAGAATTGTACTCTACATATTATCTTAATCTGGCACATACATCATTTCATTGTAATACAAAATACCATCACTCCCAAAATAAGATCCCTTATACTAAGGATTTTGAGCATTTTCAAACAATTCTTTTATGACTTGATCATATAATTCATCTCCTAGTTAGAACTCAATCACATGACCCCTAAAATCACTCTTGATAGGAACCATGACTACTATGTACCTTTTATTACTCAAGGAATAATCTACTTTGCTCTATTTACCTTTGATGTAATTAATATCAAAGTCATATTCAAACATAAAATCTAACCAACATCCCTTACAAGCATTCAAATTTGGTTGGGTGAAAATCTACTTAAGTCCCAAGTTATCTATCTTGAGCTCAAATAGTTTTCCCAACAAGTAATGTCTCCTAACTTGAAACTCACACATAATTATTTTAAGTTTAAGGTCATGAGGGTCATATTTCACCTCATAAGGTTTCAACTTCCTTGATTCATAAGTCACTTTTGCACCATACTGCATAATTAATCTTTTTAGTCCCTCTCCCAATGCGTCTGTGGTCACTAAATATTGACCATTGGGGTTAATAAATCCCAACATTGGTGTTGAAGTAAGCCTTATTTTCAATTCTTGAAAATATAATTCACACTTTTCTATTCAGACAAATCTTTATTTCTTCCATTACAAGGAGGTAATTGGATTCACTATCTTGGAATTTTTTTAAATGAACTTCCTATTATGTCCAGTTAACCCCATGAAATTTCTTACCTGATGAATAATCCTTGGTTTCATCCATTCCATAATGGCTCTTATATTATCTAGATCTATATAAATACCATATATAAAAATAATATGTCCTAGATATTGTATTCTCTCCTATAAAAATGAGCACTTGGATAACTTACCGTATAGCTTGTGCTTCCACAACCATCATTCAACCCATTCCAAATGCTAAAGTTGTTCCTCTTCATTCTTATAATATATAATAATTTCATCCAAAAAGATCAAAATAGAGTGATATAGATAATCTATAAACATATTGTTCATGAGATTCATGAATGTTGTTGGTGTGTTAGTTAACCCAAAGGGTAACACTATGAACTCATAATGTCCATAATGAGTTCTAAAATCTATCTTCAGAATATCCTCATCCCAAATACTTAACTAATGGTATCCCACTCTAAGATAAATCTTAGAAAAAACCATTTCTCCATGTATTTGATCAAAAATATCATCTATACGAGGTAGTATATACCTATTTTTTATAGTTGCATTGTTCAACATCCTATAATCAATTCAAAGTCAAAGAGTACCATCCTTCTTCTTGACAAAGACAACTAATGAACCCCAAGGTGACACACTAGGCTTGATCAACCCCTCTGATAACAATTCCTAGATTTGAGCCTTTAATTCAATCAACTCCATCGTTATCATCCTATAAGGTATCTTAGACTATAGTTATGATCTAGATATGATGTCGATAGAGAAATAAAGTTCACATTTAGGAGGTAATCCTAGAAATTCTTCTAGAAAAAATCATGAAAATCTCTAAGAAATGGGTAATCTTCAAGAGATGGTTCCTTAGGTTCTTCCATTTCATTTATCTTGATGATAAATGTTTTCCACCCTTTTCCTTGAACCCTCTTCAGTTGTATTGTAGAAATATACCTGAGCCTCAACTCTCTTTTCTCACCTTGAATTGTGTCTAATTTATAAAATCATCTAGACATTCAACCTTATTCAAGTATTAGTCAACCTTGGCCTTGTGTTTTGCAAGCTAGTTGGATCCTAGGATCACATCATACAACCCTAGTGATGTTACATATACATCCACTACTATTATGAATTTAGGCAACTCAATTTCTTCATCAACTAGATACTTATTAACCATGACTTTTGGATCATTATCATACTATACTAACAATGCATTTTCCATAAATCTAACTCTTATAATAAACTTACAAAGCATTCTAGGAGCCATAAAACATTCAATTTCCCCTGTATCTATTAAAATAGAAACTGGATGTTCAAACAAAATAGTTGATAGCTCTATGGGTGATGCTTGAAATTTGGCTTGTTAGTTATAAATTTTTGCATGAATATGTTATTAAAAATTTCCTTACTGAGGATTAGAACCTTTTTTATTTGACTTATCCCAAGTTCATTAAGGAGCATAATGGTCTCCTCTATAAATGAAATAGCCTCCAAGTGGTCCTTTCCTATCAGTCTATAGGTTTCCACTAAAACCACCCTTGAAACCATTACATGGTTTATTATTTCTTTATCCACTATTGAATTTGGTATTATGATTATTTAAGTGATCCTTGGAGTCTCCAATCCTCTATTTATAGTTCTCCATATTAAAATTTGGTTTAAAACTTCCAAAAAAAATCTTGAACATGTCCCTGGCTTGTACAATAAACTTTAACTTGTGCTCCTACTTGACTACCTTCTCTAAGACATAGTCCATGGTAAAAGGTTCATGAACATATATCTCTCCACTAATCTAGGGTTTTAATCCCATGATAAACTTCTTGATCTTGAACCTCTCATTTTCTTGGTACTGAGGTACATACTTCAGACTTTTGGTGAACTACTCCCAATACTCACTCACTGATAAACCTCTCTACTTTAGATTATAGAAATATGTAAGCTTATGATCAAATTAAATATATGGAATCCACTGTGATGTGAATAATTTCACAAACTTCTCCCAGTTAGTGGAATTTGAATTAAGGTTCATTTCTAACTTCTTATTGTGTGTGTGTGTGTGTGTGTGTATAGACACACACACACACAAACACACACACACACACACACACACACACACACACACACACACACACACACACACACACACACACACACACACACACACACACACACACACACACACACACACACACACACACACACACACACACACACACACCAATAAGAAGTTAGAAATGAACCTTAATTCAAACACCACTAATTGGGAGAAGTTTGTGACATTATTCACATCACAGTGGATTCCATATATTTAATTTGATCATAAGCTTACATATTTCATATATATCATTATTTAATCACAGATTCATTTCAATGACTTGGCTATTTCTTATACATAAAGACATTAAATCAAGACAATGATATTTACCCAATACCATTTAAACTAGTCACTATGTTAGACAATTTAGGTTAGTGTAAGCATCGACAACATGATAAAAAAATAACATCGTATGATTAAATATATGCACTACAATCATACATGAGATCACACAATCAGATCATCATAAGCATAGAAAAAAACATAATCATAGCATAAGTATATTACCAATAAAACATAATCTAAATATCTAAATCAAATAGAGAGATAAACAAGTTATTCTACTATGGTGTGCATTGGGTTACTAGCATTTCCTCTATCATCCCATAATAATCTAGTCTATGTCATCCTATCTGATGATGCTCTCCCTCCATCATAATCTAAGGGAATAATCAATCTTTCATCCACCTCATTTAAATTAAGTAGTTTTTCTGAGCAATCATATAAAAAAAACTAATTATGCATAACTAACAAATATACATCCATAATGTAAAAAAGTAAGAAAGTACAACTATCACATAATTAATATATTATATAAACTAATCATCATATAATTATCTCATAACTAGTATATGTCATAAATTTCAAATAAAATTAATAATAATTAAATGATAATCATAATAATCCATGGATTTAAAGGTTATAATACTTATGGTGAAATAGGGATTTAACACTATTCACCCATTTTTAATTTGATCTCTATTTGGTTTATTATTCAAGAGCTAGGATTTATATTTTTTATTTATTCTACAAATGAAATCATCACACACTATTAGATAGTAAAACTTCCAAAAAAATCATACACATTCAAATCATAAACTTAATCACATAGCTAACTAGGATGCGACCATAATCAACAAACAAGGCCATAGTGCATCCATGTCTTCCTAACACACCATTTTACAAACATGGTTTAAATTCTTATTTTTGAATGTGACATATTATATAGTTCTTTCCATCCAAATTTTAATCATAGTCATCATAATTTTTTTTTTGAGGAATCTTAACATATCTATTGGTAAAATGACTATTTTTAAATATATTTATTTGATTCATTTCAATTCAAAATAGATTAGACATTATAGTGAACCCATAATTTTATTTATAAAAATTTTGCTTGTTATTTGATTAATTTTTATGCATTCTAAGGTTTCAATTGAATTTATGTTTTCACAAAAATATAGATTTCTTAATTCTTTATAGAAATATATTTCAATTTTTTCACTTTATTTTCTCTTGTTGGTTGCTTGTTTTTCTAATTGTGTTTTAAAAACTATAAAACTACTTAATTAATATTTTAATAAGACACATGATGATATGTTTTATAGACATCATGGTGTGAAGGGTTCTAACCCAATATTCATAGCCATTATAAAACACTAGACATATATTTTAGTTTCCTCTTACTTCAAAGTATATAAAAAATACCTAAGGTCCCTTTTTTTATACCATAGGAACCCTCTTTTATCCATTTTATTTGTAGTTCACTTGATATTAGTGTATCATGTAGTGAATTTAATCTCACCATACCCTTAGATATGGGATAGTTAGATACAACCATGTTTATCCCATGTAGTAAGTTATATAAAATATTGATCAGACACTAATCTATGAATGAGCAAGTATATTTGAGAGCCTACATAATCATTCAAAACCTTTTATATATCACCCTTCATACCTTGATTTTTTATTGTATTATATTCATATTCATATTCATAGTCATTATCATATCTTGTTCATATTATATTTTACTCATAGTCACTTACTCTTTTATGCATGAAATATTACTTGATAGTGTTTAACCCTAAATTGAGATGGGTCAATATAATATAGGGTAAATAATATATAAATGAATAAAAACAAGGGTGATAAATATATCTATATCAAGATAATTAATCATAACCACAGATAAAAAATAATCTAAATTTAAATTCTAAGATTTACTAAAATTAGAAAGTACATCTTATTGATTGATGGTTTAATAAATCATAAATATGAGTACTTAGTTGGTTTACTATACATTAATACATATTTGGATTTAAAAATGATTAAATTATATTGGATCAAGATCCTAGAATAGTCATTATATTCTATAAGTTTACATTTTATGGCCTTATATTCTTGTGTCATATCTAGATCGTTGCATCAATGTTATTGTCTAACTTTGACATAGGTGACTAGTATAGAATATCAATTATATCTAGGTGTGACCACCTAGAACCTTTTAGGTATTATTTATCCTTTATTTTAGTGTATTTTAATCTCATTAATATGATTCTTCTCTTTCTTAAATTATAAAAACCTTGGCTTCTTCACCCTTGGGTGATGACTATGGGAAAAATGGGTTAGTGGGCACACTATGTTGAGCTTACCCAAGGGCCAATATTTTAGTGGGAATTTACTACATAGACAATACTATAAAGAGGGACTTATAATTATGAATTTATTCTCTACATGTTGTCATGTGTGTGTATTTATATTTAACATGTTATAAACAAGTATATAGAATGACCTAGCTTGTGACTTGGAAAATTTGGCTCATATAATTCTCCTTTAGTAAATCATACCTATATATGGGATATGCATATGAATAATATTAAAATAGGAAATAATATAAAATATTTTCTCACTTTAATGTTTGATTGAATGCTTTTGGTAAGTTTCCTTGTGAGTTTCTAGGCCTATACTAGGTGAAGAATGAATTAGGGTTGATCTTTTATATATATCAATAAATTTTGGTAAGATATAATATTTAATAACCTAAGATTACCATAAGTACATGATAAAATTTAAAATTTTATGATTTTATATCACTAGACACTTATTTTGTCATAACAAACTAGCATCAACATAGGCATTCAGCTAGGACACAAGTGTCTAGGAAGCTAGAAAATAGGTACAGGTCTAAAACTTGTAGAGGATAAAAATAAGTAGGTTAATATAATTTTTAGTAGTATAGAAGACCTATTCATCATAATAACATATATTTGGACCATGATATAAGAAATAAATAAAAGAGATAGTGGATATGAACCTTTCACCAGTAATAAGGTATTACAACTAAAGGGCACAACCATTAAATACTTGACAAAAATAAAATAATGAAATTTTATATAATTTATATTACTATGTATATTCCCCCTTTTAATATAGTAATTAAATATCTAGTTTAAAGGAAAAGGAATTCATCCCTAGATTTCTGTAACATACCTTATTTTTTTGTGAGCCCTACTTGAGTGATTTTCTTGTGTCTGATCTGTAATCAAGAACATGTTTTAGTATATAATCAATTCATATATTATGTAATTTAAATAATTTGAAATTATTGAAGTAAATAGATAAAGTTTAGGAGTACACATGTGTATAAATGTACCCATCTTGCCTTTTGGCAATTTGATTTGAAGAGATGTTTTGTTGTGAATATTTAGATCTGAGATGAGGACAATAGTAGACCTTTAATTAAAAATATATATAAAGTTTAGAGGTGAAATTTCTAAATATTAATTCCACTATAATCTAAAAATTCTAAATATTAAATTAGTGTGGAAGCCATGCCTTTTTTCATGCCCCCACTGAAATATAAAATTGTGAATGTGTAGAAGTCATGCCTCTATGAAATTTCCCCAATGATATGTTCCCCTTTTGAGGTGAGGAAAAGTATAAATTGGTAGTCACCTTACCTCAAAAGGATAAGGTAATTATATAATATTTTAATGTATCATGTAACATATATGAGTAGCATGTCTAGGTAGTATACCAATCAGGTACATAGTATGTGATCACATCAAGTCATAATATGCATGATATTAATAGTGGAAACTTCTTGATAGTAATATTAAAATCTCAATAATAAATCAAGCACACACACAAGAGCATTCAAAATAAAATAAAAAGGTAATGGTTCAAGGAGACCTCAAATAAAGGTCATATTCAAATATCACACAATAAAAAAGACATTTTTTATTCAAATGTCCATAAATAAAAAAATGAAATATTTACAAGTGAATACAATAAACTATGACATATGAAAATGTCACAATAGGAAAACATAGGCATGAGGTCCATAAAAATGGAGCATATCCAAATTCATTAAAAATGAATACAATGCAATACAAGACACTCAATGAAGAGCACTAATTGAAAACATGGAACATAAGCATCCACCATCAACATATAATACTAGTTCTTAGATATAATGTTTAGTAAAAAATGTCAAGTACATATTATATCAAGTACACTCTAAAAGATATAAGCATGGATAAAGGCATGTTTAAGTATATAATCTCAAACAGGATAATGGAAAATTATCATAGAATGATATAACCTAGATGTATCATGATAAAATAATCAGATGCTTCCAATGTATAAATGATATGATTAAAGAGAAGGACCAAAATATGAAAGTGCATAGTCCATGTACCTGGGTATGCCTATATCACACTCAAAATATGTGTATATATAAATATATGATATAATATCTACCAACATGAAATTAAAAACATAAATGTGAAGGAGCTAATAGAACATGTAAAAGCTAAAAATATTTTTTAATTTTTTAATTAGATTTTTCTTTTGAAATATTTAAAATACTTAATAATAAAATATTATCCTATGATCTCATCCAATAGATTCTCATAGGTATATCCCCACTAAAAACCTAGTGTAATAAATTAATGGTACTACGAAGGAGAATGCATATGTATAATTTATAGCACTATAGGAGCCATAATGATCTACATATGTAAAATAGGACTTTGTTGTTGTGAAGAGAAAATAAAAAGAGAAGGGGTTCATGAAACCCATGACTAAATTATGTATGGTTTATTTGAATTATCAAAAATAGGAAGATTTTTAGGTGCTCTAGATATCTAAATATGGTGTGTATTAGATAAGGGTTCCATGTAATCCAATATGTGTCTCTTATGTAATGGTATCTCAAGTTTTAGACACATAGGAAATAGGATTTCTTGTTTATTACCCTTTCATGTATGATTAACCTTGGTAGGTTTTAAAATTACCTATCTAGGTATAAACTTATTATGTTCAAGTGGATGTTCATATTGAATTATATAAATTGTAATTACCGTGTTGGTATGATTGTATTTAACACACCTATGCAATATATAAGGTAATTATAATATATTTTTTATCCAATATCATCTCAATAACATATCAAATACACCCATGTAAGGTATAACATAAAATATAATATCCATATATGTTGGACCTACCTATAAAGGTAAGTCAAACTCACCAATAACATATTGTAAGGTCCCATAAAATGCTCGAACTCATTTGTTCAAATGATGTAAATCATCATAAATATTATCATTTGCGCCATTATCAATCATAACATTATGTATATGTTAGTGACTAAGGTATTCTCAATTGAATAAGAAATGAACATCTAAGTCATCATCCATGATCTCATTGTCATCAAAATTAATGTCTTTAAAACATGGGAGATGTATGTTGTGTTAAAGTAAGAATAAACCCATATAATGGGTGCCCATAATATGATGGAGGAGGATATTAATTATATGTGATTTATGATTTTGGTTCCTTTTTAGAATGGTCTTTTAAAGGATTATTAAAAAAAATTATTTTAGTGATCACCAGGTTGTGAACCTAATTCCTTTAGAGGATTATCAAATGCAATATTTTGTTCATTAATAAGGTCCCAAATCTTATCCTCCAAGGTAAAACATTAGTTCATCAAATGACCAAGGCCTTGATGATAGTCACATTAGGTGTTGGCATCATATCCATTGGGTATAGGCTGACTCACATCAACCTCTATATGATGAGGGAGAGATATGAGGTGACACTCCACAAGCTTTAGAAGTCATGAATCTAGATACTTAGGTAATCATGTGAATTATATCCTTGTGTATTGGTCAAGACAATTTGATTAGGTTTTTGTAACACTAAATTAAGTGTGGTAGTTGTTACTTTTTTAGGATTTATGGGATTTACATTATAACTTGGTTTGATATTAAACCTAGTATTTGATGTAGTTTTTATGTTTCATACATACTTAAACTTGTTCAATGAGATAAGTTCCATTTATTGATAATGAACAATATGGCATAATTAATCAAAATATTTGAATTTTTTGAAGATAATAGACTCATGTAATGGGGAAAGAAAAATTTGCTTAAATATGTCTTGAAGATATTTATCTACCATTGGATTGGTCATTTTAGCCAACATTTTCTTGTACCTTAAGACATATTCATTGATAGGTTCATTTGTTTCAAGTTTGATTTTTGTAATTTGGGCATATGAATTCTTTTCAGTAATATTAATAGAAAAGGGTGCCAAAATTTTATTTATAAGAGGTTACAATACTATTATTTATCATACTGGTAAGTCATAGAACCACCTTAGAGCATTTTCCTTAAGGTTCCTTGTAAATATTATCTTAAAAAAATTATCATTGGATATATAATAAAGGAATGCCACAAATAAAGATCAAAGATGTTATTCAAGATCACCCTTATCATAATATAATGTGAACTTAAGTGCCAAAAAACTAGGTGGAAAGGGGTGTAAATATATCTCAGGTGTAAGAGATTTATGCAAGACCTCTTATGAATCAATAACATAAGGTGATTTCATGGAATTTTGTTCAATATTTGTAATAGCTTGAAAAAGATTTAAAGTTTGGACAATATATTTCACCTCTTGGTCATTAAGGATTGAAATTTTGGAAGTCACCAAATAATGTGTACCCATATGTTGAGTAGATATATTCATTAAAAGTAGCAATTGGGTTGAAGTATTAATTTTTACCATGTGAGAAGTATCAATAGTAGTTTCATTGAAAAAAGGTGTGAACACATATTACATATACCCATTATAAGTCTGAATAAATGTTGTACCTAAGGGAAGGGTTTTTGGTATATGGGGATGACCCATAGCTATAAAAAAATGATCAATATATGGAATTAGTTATGCATTTATGGTTTTTTATTTTCTAATATGGTTGTTAGGATCTCATCAAGATCATTTAGGTTTTTATAGATATAGTGATGAAACATGGAAATATATTTTAATTTCTCTTGATCTATTTATTCATGTTCATCATTTTTATTAAATCTATCATTTTCATTCTTAGAATCAATTTATATGATAACTTATTCAGTATGTGGTTTCATTTCCTTATTGGTATATTCATTAGGTGCAGGATGTGCTAATTAATTACTTTGATCCATCTTATTTGGACAAGGAGAAATCTCTATGTGTTTCATAGAAACACAAACTAATCTAGGGTTATACTTAGGTTGCATATAAATTATAGAAAAAAATTGAAAAAATACAGTAATGAAAAACCTCATAACATTGAATACCATATGATAATCTAGGGTTTGCATAAAGAGGTGGTTTTACTAAATGTTTAACCCTAAATTGAGATGGGTCAATATAGTAAAGGGTTAAGATTATAGAAATGAATAAACACAAGGGTGATAAAGAGATTTATAGCAATAAAATTAATTAAAAAATTAGATAAACAATATTCTAAATTTAGATTTTGAGATATACTAAAAATGAATAGTATGGATATTGATTGATATTGTAATAAATTAGAAATAATATAATTTGTCTAATTCATTATATGCATGTAGTTCTAGGCTAAAATAGTCTAAAAGTAGACTAGATTAGGATCCTATAATGGTAATCATATTATATAAATTTTCATTTTGTGGCCTTGTATGCTTGCATCTAATCTGAACAGTTGTGTTGACACTTCTATCTGACTCAGATGTAGGTGTCCAATATATAATATCAACTGTATCTAGATGTAACCACTTGGGACCTTCTAGGTTTTATATCTAATTTACTCTAGTGTGTTTAGATATCATACATAGGCTATCATTCTTTGTCAAATGATCAAAACCTATCTTCTTCACCCTTGGATTGATTATAATATAAATGGGCTAGTTGGCACATTATATCGAGCTATCCTAAGGACTCTTCTATCAATGGGCATTGCCTACATAGCCAATACTCTGAATAGGACCTCAAACTTTTGTATTTATCACTTACATTTTGGATTGTGTGTGTATCAAGATGTAACATGTGGAAATCAGGTACATAGAGTGACTTAGACTATAACTTAGAAATATGTCCCATGGAATGATCCTTCAGTACATCAGACATGTAGATGGGTTATCCCAAAGACTAATAGTGAAATAGGAAATAATAGGGAAGTTTTTCTCAATTTAATTCTTTATTAAATTCTTTTTTTAAGTTACCTTGTGATTTTATTGGTCTATTATAGGTGAGGAATGAATGACAGTTGATATTATATGTATGTATGTGTGTATGTGTGTATATAATATATATATCCTTTTTGGAAATATCTCACATTAAAGCACCTAGGATAACCAGAAGGACATGTTATAATTAAAAATTTGATGAATTTAGGGCACTAAACACTTATTTTGGTATAGGATACTAGCATCAATGTAAGCATCCGGTTGGGATGCAAGTGTCTAGAAAGCTAAAAAATAGGTACATGTCCAAAAATTGCAAATGATGATAATAATTAGATTCATAGATTTTTGATTAGTATAAAAGGCTTGGTATTTATAATAACATATGGTCATACCAAGAGATAGGTAATAGGCACAAGAGATAACTAATGTGAGTCTTTTAGTAAAAGGAAGGTCTTATAACTCAAGGGCACATCCATGAGAAGTACTTGCCAATTATAAAATATTGATGTGCTATATAATTTAGATTTATTGTCTACATCTAGTGATAAGAATTTTATATGTTACATTTGTTGTATTTAAATTCATAATCTATCTTATGGTTATTAAGACTACATATGATAATGATGTTCATCCTCTAGATAATTTGTTCACTACCCATGTTATGCCTTTTACTTATGATAATGAATGGATAAATTGCAATAAGAAAAAACATATGGAAGAATCATATATGGATTACTATTATTTTTATGATGTAGAAATAAATAGATATTATTATTTTAATGCATCTTGGGAATGTCATTACATAAAACCAACTAGCCAATTTGACCTTGAGGAAAAAAATAAACTTCATTTTTCATCTTTGGATACACCTATAAATTTCTCTTTAGATTTAAATTTTGAATCATCATTGAACCCCTCTTCATATTCATATCTAGATTCTTATTTAAATTTTTCTCTTGATTTATCCTTAGATCCCTCTTTGGTTACACGTTTGGATTCCTGTTTGATTTCTTATTTAGACTCTTCTTTGCCTACACCTTGAGATTCATCTTTAGTCTCATCTCTTGACTCTTCTTTGGTTAAAGCTATAGATTCCTCCTTGGATTCATATTAGTATCCACTATATATCTACCTTTAAATTCTACTTAGGATCCTCTTTCACCTTCTCACTTAACTAATTATCTAAATTAAAAATAAACTTCTAAAAATTAATATATATTATTTCTTAAATTGCCAACTACCATTCAAAAGGAGAAACCTTATCCTTACATACCTAGTTTCTCTCTCCACTTTACCAATGCACTTTATCACATTCACACTTATAAAATAAAACACATAAAATATGTATAAATAATGATAATGTTATTCATGAACAAAAATTTATTTCTATTTCTCTATAAGTGTAAATGAATTATAATAATCATGATGTTATTTATTCTCCTTTAAAATTAGAGGATATTGAGTCTACATGCCATATCTCTCCCCCTTCAATAACCAAGGAGGATGAAATTCATTCTTCTTCTTTTAACACATCACATGATATAATTTAAATTAATTACATTCCTTTTAATGTATCTTGTTATATTGCTTCCACTTTCACCTCGTGCTTATCTACACATGATACTATTATTATTCCATCATGTCACAATATTAGCATAAAGTTTTCAAATGATGATAGTGTATACATTTTTAATTATACTTATTTTAATGTTATCAATAAACAAAATCTAAATGAATCATATATATCTAATGAATCTCCTAATCCAAAGTAAGAGTTTATCCTTCCTTATTCTTATCCTATTAGAACTTGTGTTCCATTGGTTAAAATTAACAATCTAATTCAACCCTTAAATGATCCTATTAATAACCTCAACATAATTTTCCAAGAATTCATATCCTTAATACATGTTGTAGTTGTCTTGAAATCCAAATTATGCTAATTATCCTTAGAAATTAAAGTTCATCACACTTGTGTTAACTTTAATGTAGTCCATGATAATCCTATTGTGTGAAAAAAATTTATGCACATTTACCTCCTAATTTCCAAATGAATACATTTTATAAATTTTATGGAAGTGGGCACCCTTACCTATATATTAAATATTTTTGAGAAACTACGATTGGTTAAAATGGTAGTCAAAAGTTATTATAATTATTTCCTAAAAGTTTAGATGGGTGTGCACTTTCTTTGTTTCATTCTCTTTTGAGTGGATCCCTCGATAATTATCTATAACTAGAGGAATCAATATTGATACAATATATTCAAAATAAAGGAGCTATGCTCACTTATGAAATATTAACTCTTTACATTAATTTAAATCTTAAAAAGTTTGTGAATACACTTTCAAATTTAAAATTATCATGTGTCAATTAATTTACCAACCTATTTATTTATAAATACAATATATTTTTACTATAGGCATAATTTATCCATTAAAAGAAAAGTTACTCTATAAAAATTGAGAATAATTGTTATATCTTTGTTAAGAGGCACTAGTTTTAGAAGAAGAATTGGGCCTTGCTAAAGTGTCAAAAAAAATAATGGTGACACTTAATTACAAAAATAAAATTAACATAATGAAATCCAATAATCTAATTCATAAAGTTCAATCAACCAAATAATAAATCATTGTCTTACATAATGGAAAGGAATCCATTCCTAAATTTACTAATAATATTCATTCCTTCTTACCAAGGAAAGTGAAACATCTCAAATTTTCTTTTAATGATTGCCAACATGATGTCTGAAATATGTTATTGGAGAAAATATTAATCAAACTAATTCCTAGATATTATCTCCCTCTTCATTATTTGGAAAAGATTAAGGGAAAACCATTTTGTAATTATCATGTAATTAATGGACATTGTGATAATGATTATTATGCATTATAAGTAAAGATAAAACAAATTGAAAATAAATGAGTTTTCTTATTTCAAAATATTTATAATAAGTTGAGAAAATATTTATCTTCATCTTTCAAATCTCAAAATGTTAAACAACACATTTCTAAAAAATATCTTATAAAAGATATAATGGTTTCAAAGGATTCTATTAATGGTAACAAACAAGCTAACAACACTATTGATTGCTCTCAAATTAATAACATAAGTAATAAAAAGATATTAATATAATAAGTTCATGATGAGTGCAATCTCCAAATTCCAAAACTACCAACTACTTTGCCTCTATAAGTATATATTTCTAAGCTAAAGCAATCACATATTGAGTTTAGTTAAACACATTTACATAATGAATCAACTCTTGTGAGTGAAAGTAACAAACAAATAATTTAATATTTTGAATTTTTATTTCCATAAATTTGGAAATTATCTTAAATATAATATGCTAAAATTATTAATAAAATATGCAATTACCTAATTATAAGTCTATCAATTTCATATCAACATAACATAATTAATGCTTACACATCAACAAAATTTTGAAATCTCAAAATTTTGAACCTAGCCCTTGGTTTTTTTTTCACTCTAATTCAAACAATCCAAATCAACTATATTGCAATGCTTTCCATGTACATTCTTTATGCCAATCCACTTACTTATTATTGCATATTTGCATGTTATGGTTTCCATTGTACGTACAAGTTCACATCTATATAGTCCTATATTATACATGAACACATCAAAATTAATTCCCATTAAGGGAATATACATCCTTATCTATATCACTCATTTATGTTTCATTGTTTTAACTACTCTGCACATATATTAGGGGAATTTTCCATTTTATTCCTTCTTTCCACACTATGCTTTAGCACCTTATTGAGGATTTTTTTGAATCTTTCCCATATCTTATTTTAGAAACCTTTCTTCTTAGAAATTTTACAAATATTTTCACTTCAAATATTTAAAAAATTCAAATATTTCACAATTTCCAAAAAAAATTATATATGTCAAAAAGTCAAAAAATTAAAATATTTTTAAAAAATTAAAATCGTGATATTGTAAGCATTTTTCAAATGTTGCTAGCTTTCTCCTTTACATGTGTTATTTGTTTCATCTCAATTATATGTTTAGCATTAAAATAGAATCTAAGTAGTTTGGAGTTATCCTTAGATTACTATTAAATGGGTATATAGAAATGAAATGGGATAAGGGTAATAATCAAATCTATAACATGCCAATTATATGAGTATACACTAAATTTAATATGTTGAGATGGTCTAAATATGTAAAGTAAAACTATGATATAAATATAAATGACCAATAAATTGTGTAATTAGCTTATTCTAATTCTAATATAATTTTGGATCTAGAATATGTAGAAAGAAGGCATGAAGGAGATTCTAGAATAATCATAAAATTATAGATTTGACACTTTTGTCTTTCTAGATAGTAACATCAGCCTAGGATGGTTACATTAATGCTATTGTCTAGGGTCAATGCTAGTATCATGTATGAAATATATACTAGAATAGGATGTGACTACTTGGATGCTTCTATATTTTTCTTTGAATTCACTCTAGTGCATTGAAATCTAAGTCACAAACTACCATTCCTTATGAAATGGAAAAATACTAGTTCCCAACCTTCATAGTGATCTTGGGGTAAAATGAGCTAATGGGAAACTGGTATCAATCTGATCCAAAAGATCCCACTATTAGAGGGCATTGAATACATATCTAATACTCTAAAGAGGGACTCAGACTAATGTAGTTATCCCTTACACGCTGGCTTATGTGTGAATCATGAAATATTGTGCATAAAAAATACAAATTTAGTGACCTAGCTTGCAACTTGGAGAAATTAGATCTTGTGCTACTCCTTTACTAATTTAGACTTTTAGATGTCTTTTACCTATGACTCATATGTAAATACGTAATATTTGTTTGATTTAATACTTGATAGAGTGACTTTGATAAGTTGCCCTAGTCTCTTTGGTCTTTTTCTAGGTCTTGAAGGTAAGGAATGAATGAGGGTTGATCTTGTATTTATATAAATCCTTTTGTAGTAATAACTCACATTAAATCACTTAGGCTGATAATTAGGATACATTTCATTTTTAAATTAGATAACTTTAGGACACTGAACACTTGTGTCATGACAAGATAGTAATGTTGATGTTATTTTCTATCCCAAACATTAGTGTACAGGGAACAAAATAGTAGGTACATATTCAAAACTTGTATATATGGAAGATAAGTACATTTTAAGAATTTTGGGAAAGATAAAAGACATGGGTCATCAACATAAAACTAGTCAAACTAAGAGATATAGACCAAGGGGCACAAATATAGAGTATATGTGAGACTTGTGGAAGTGATAAAAGGTAAAGAAGTAAGAGGAATAACCAAGGTATTAATTTTCCAAGCGTACATGAATGTGGTGATATATAATTATTAAATATCATGTACATTCCCCTCCTTTAATCTAGTAATGAAATTACTTGTTTAAAGGAAATAAAGGTGTACCTAGGTGTGTATGCACACCTTATCTTTGAATGTACCCAAATAGAATATTATATTGGTGACTGACTTGTAACCAACATTATGTTATAATACAAAACTATGCATATAATTTGGGTTGAAATTACTTGAAATAGATTGAAATTCAAAGATCAAGGTTTATGAATACATGTGTGTTAATGTAACCACCTTGCCTATTAACAAGTTATTTTGAAAAAGATACATCATTGTAAGGATCTAAAACTAAAATTAGAACAAATATAGACAAATATTTAAAGTTAATACATCCAATGATATAGAGAGTGATAGAGATATATTGGAAGGCACTTTTCCCCAACTTTGGAGCAAAAGTGAGTTGCTACATAGAAGTTGATATTAGCTCAACTTTGCAACCCAATACTTATAACCTAGTGAGGATATATGATTAATTCCAATCTAAAAAATTGGAAATATTTATTAATTTTATCACCTGAGCCCTACCAAAATGTTAAAAATACTACTATAGTAAATTATCTTGTTAAAATTTGTAATAGTCTACAAGGTACTATTAAAAAAAAGTCTATGATATGGTAACAATCCATAAAAGATTTTTATAATATGAAACTGATTTGTATTTTTAAATATTGGGAATATGTATCATATAATATGCACCTTAGATATGTCTCATAATGAAAATATTTTAATAATAGTACCAATGTATATAATGCTACCATAATTATGAAACTAAATCATATAACTATGTGTTTTGGCCAATTTAGATAACCGTGTAAGTGTGGAGGATATGCTCCCAAATCATTTCCCCTAATTTATATATGGATAAATATGAAAATGAATATAAACACCAATGTGGAGAACATGTTTTAAAAAAATTCCAACACTATAATTTGGACACTTTGAATACTGAAAGATGTGGATAACATGATTCCAAAGCATACCCCCATTGAATATGAGAAATGTGAATATGTGGAAGCCATGTCTATATGACATGCCCCCACTAAATATAAAAATTGGTATAAGTACCTATACTAAATGAGTGGGGATAAGATGCTTCCAAATCATACCCCTAGTAAATCTATAAACTAATATAAGTACCATATACTTAATGAGTGTGGATAACATGCTTCCAAAGCATGCCACCACTAAATCTATGAATTATACCAAATATGGATAACATGTCTCTATGAGATGACCCAAATAATATGACCCCCATTTTAGGTGAGGTAAATATAGGAACTATTAGTTACCTCACCTCAAAAGGATAAGACAACTATATAATTTGTGAATATAACCATGTATCATATAAAAGGAACATGTATAGGTAAATGTATCATTGAAGCACATAGAACCAATGTGATCACATGTGGGAATATTATGCATGATAAAGCTCATTATAAAATTTAGATATTAACAATGTAATCTCAACAAGTAAATAATCACACACACAAAATAACTCAAGAGTAAGTCAAAAAAAAATGGTCTAAGGAGACCATAAATAAGGAGCATGTTCAAATACCACATAATTAAAGGTACAAAACTTAGTCAAATGTATATAAAATCAAGAATGACATATTCAAATATTCATACAACAAACAATGACATATACAAATGTCAATGAAATCATACATAGGCACATGGCCCATAAGCAAAGAACCATATTCAAATGATCGAAAAATCAATACAATGGCAAGGTAAGACACTCAAATAAGTGAATAAAGTAAAGCATAATAAACCAACATAAACATGTTATGATCCAATATGTTATGAAAAAATTTCAAGTGTATAGCATATCAAGTACCCTATGTAAGATTTGATCATGGGTAAAGGCATGTGTAAATACATATATAAGCTTAAAGATGATAATCTAGAGTGATCATCAAATAATATAACCTACATGTATCAAGATCACCGAAGCACATGCCCCTAATGTCCATATGACATGAGTAGAGGAAAAAAACAACATATTAAATATGAATATTTTATATATCTATGTATTTTTGTATCACACTCAGGTATAAATGTGACACATATATGTATGTAGGAGTAACTGAGTATGTCATCTATACACATAAAACTAACACATGGATGCTAAGGAGCAAAAATAACATGTAAGTTCCAATTTTTTTTTGAGTTTTTAATGTGTTTGGTTTTCTGGAATATTTTAAGATAAAATATCATCATATGATGTCATCCAATGGATGATCATATATATCTCCCCATTTTGAGCCTTGCAGCCTTAAGTTGGATCTTTTAAATTATTTGCATCATGATTAGATAAGTTTAAAAGGTACATGGCATTTTCATCCACATGGTTTTCATGTGTGGTATAAGAAATAATACTATTATTTAAAATATGTATTAATTTTCCTTCATGAGGAAAGGAGATACCTGGTGATCAAGATCAATTTTTGACTCCATTTGGTATAGACAAATAATTTAGAGGGTAGACAATATGGAGACATAGTAGGCATAACCCAAACACATGTTTGAATTATTATAGTACCATAAGAAATTAATATTATTATGTTGAACAAGGAGTCTTTCCATCTGACCTTATTTTTATAGTCTTGTAGACAAAACCAAATTGATAAAAATGCTTTATATGGCAAGTAATTTTTTATTTGTGTAGGATAAATATGGTTATGCCAAGAATAAGCATCACCCATGTATAATGTAATCATTAAATCTTGTATATGGAGATGATTTATGGGTTGTTGTGAAAATAATTCCTTTGGAGGATCCTCAAATGTAATATTTTGGTCATCGATAAGATCTTGGATCTTGTGGTTCAAGGTAAAACAATGGTTCATAGAATGCCTGGGTCCTTAATGATAGTGAAAATAAGCATTCACATCATATCCTTTGTGTATTGGTCAAATCATATCAACATTGATAGGATGAGGGATAGATATAATCTCACATTCTATTAACCATATAACTAATGAAGTTGGGGACATAATTAAACATGTGAATTATATATTTGGTACCTTAGCTAGCATAGTCTAATTAGGTTCTTATACTAGTGTGTTAATTTTAGACTCATATTCATATTATTATGTTTTAATATTATATATATTTTTGGACGAATGTATAGTGTTTGAAGGGATTATGATATGTTGGACATGTGTAAAGGATTCCTTGATGATAAATCTTTAAGCATGCATGAACTATAGAGGGAATCAAATACATTTTATGTATCTAATACCCTCACAATAGAATGTTATAGGTCAAATTATTTGAATTTTTTACACAAAGTGGGAAATGTATGGGGGCCCATGGTAATATAAAATGTAATTTGACCAACCAAAGGACTTTGTGAATTTCCAAACCTTTTTATTTTCATAACTATTTTTTTAATAAGATTAGGATTAACACCCATGGTGGTTAGGAATTATATGATACAAATTTTTATGTTTGATCCATTATCAACGAGCACTCTTTTGATAAATTTAATTTGTATTATCACTTGTATGGTAAATTATGGTAAAAAATATATTTATATGGAAAATTGTTGGATAAAAGTTAATGATTTTATTATAGTTCTTGATATATTCAAAATAAGTAGGCTAAATATCACTTGAAACTTGTGCTTCATGGAATGTCTTGTATAAGAAATGCTTATAGACATTAGAGCTATTTAGGATCTCAAGGATTTAATTTTTTGAATGTATATTTATTAATTGGTCAATGATGTCATATCCCTTAGATTATAATTTTTTGGTAGTGTAAAAGGAATTTTAAAGAGAGATAAAGTTTGTATTGCTATTTAAAACCCTCTTATTGTAAACAATAGAGCAAATATGAGCCTTCAAAAACATAAGTTTTGAATCCCTTATAGATCAGAATGATTAATTAGGCATGAGATATAACAATTAAGAACCACTAAAATATATTGGACCATGAAATAATTAGTATAAATATACATGGTTAACATGATTGTAAAATTAATAGGAATTTCGGGATCAATAATAAAACATCAAAAAACCCTAAGTGACCTAGGGTTTGACTTTAAATGATTTGGTTAACCAAATATTTAACCCTAAAATGGTAAATATAAGTTTTTTGGAGTTAGCCTTAGATTATTATTAAAGGGTATATATAAATGAAATGGAATAAGGGTGATTATTAGATACATAGTAGGCCAATTAGATGCTAAACTTAGATATAAGAATACACTAAATTTATTATGTTGAGATAGTCTAAATATGGAATGTATAATTATTCTAGATATATAAATGATAAATGAGTGATCTAATTATATTTTTCTAATGCTAATTTAGTTTTGGATCTAGAATAGGTGGAAATTAGGTAGGAAGGAGATTCTAGAATAGTCATCAGATTTTAGATTTAACACTTCTAACTCTTTGGATAGTAATGCCAACCATAGATGGTTATATTGATGATAATATCTAAGGTTTATGCTAATATCATGTAAAAATATATATGCTATAATAATATGTAACCATCTAGATGCTTATGGGTTCTACTTCATCTTCACACTAGTGCATTCATATCTAGGTCATAGATTGTCACTCCTTATGATTTGGAAAACCCATAGTTTTACACCATCATAGTGACCTTAGAGGAAAATAGGTTAGTGGGAATATGGTGTCAATATAACCTCAAATACCCCACTATCCTAGGGTGTTGTCTACATAACTAATACTTTGAAGAGGGCCTCATACTAATGTATTTCTCCCCTATGTGTTAGCTTATGTGTGAATCATGTAATATTACACAAAACAAGTAAAATAGTGACCTAGATTGTAACTTATAAAATCATTCTCTTGGGATAATCCTTTAGTAATTCAAACCTCTAGATGTGTTTTACTCTAATCAGCTTAAAAAGACACTTTAGTGCTAAGAATGTTACTTGAGACCACCCATCTCTAGCTTATCCCTATACCTATCTCAAACCATATTTACACACTTATCCAACCTTCATGTTAGCCACATGTATCCATAAACATACCTAAAGTAGTCTCAGACCCTCATTTAAGAATTTTGGCCCATAGTGCTTTAGGTTCTACCATTTGGACACTAGTGTGATAATTTAGATGGTAACACACCATGGCACTAGTGTCCTAGTTTTGGTGTTATTATCCTTTTCCCTCCTTTTATTACCAACAAATATTTTTCCAAATGAAAAACCACCTAGGGTCATCCTATAACTCTTTTAAGACCCAAAAAATCACTATAAAAATATATATACATGAGTTTTATCCCTTTATCCACTATATGGAAATTAGATGCAAATTACACATAAAATCAAGACAAGTTGTGCACAATCAAGGTTATCAATCACTATTCTACCATAATTCTACATACAACCATCTAAAACATTCATAAGCTCATATTACTCAAGTTTCTAATCTGAAGCATATTCAAAGCACTCAATCCAAACATCATATTACCTTTACTACACTTTTAACAACACTTAGGTGGGGAGAACTACATTGGGCTTGATCCTTGTTCAAAGTATTGGTATGTAGGTAACTCTGATCATAGTAGGGTGTTGAGGATGTGTATCCTACCCCACTAATAAACACAATTTACTACTTGTGCCAACTAGATTCCATAAGAACATGGAGGTTTAGGGTTTACATATAAAATTAGTTAAAAATATCATCTATAGAGATCTAGAACTTATGCACATAGTAATAGGCTTTGGTAGACCTAGACATAGGTGTACCTAAAAACTCAAAATAGTTCTATCTAGAAGACACTATTACTAAAATAAGGAAAATAGAACCATATGGTGTTACTATTTATGAAGGGTTTCAACACATGGGTCCTATCCATGACACTTAGATCAATATCTCTCTTATTTTATAGCCTCTAGATCTCCCATTTTAGTCACTTTATAATTACATAGTTGTTTACATTATTTATTGATATTTTTAGTGTGGATCATAATCCAAATTGTGAGTTTTGAAGCAATCAATTTTTGGGTTTTGGATGTGCTCTAATTTTTTTTTATAATTTGTGATGCAACCTCCTCATTTTATTGGGGTCCCTTTCTCTATTTTTGGCTAAGTCTTAGATTTCTCCCATAGTCACCATGTGGTAGCTCAACACTCATTCAACCCAAAGAATTTCTCAGTTCACCCAAGAGTAGAATCAGTTATCCATATGGAAACTTATCCCTCATCCAAGTCTATTCCCTTTTTGATATAGATTCAAGTAGTACCATTGGCTGGCAGAGTAATGGATAGGGCCCACCATATAGTTTTAATAATAAGTGGATCTCACCATGTGTTACCATGGCACTTATTTGAGGCACAAATATTTATTATTAGAACATCAAGTTACTCCATTGGCTAAAAATAAGGTGATTTTCACATGAAACTTGGATAAAATCTACCTAACCTAAAAGATACCATGTGGTATCATCTTAAGAGGTTATAGATGAACTAGCCATCAAAATTCAAATCCATGGGCTATATACAGAAAATCACTCATCTTATAAGAAATTTCGTTCAAATCAAAGACACCACATGTCTTAATATGATCTAGAAGTCTAAAAAATGTTGTTGCATGTCCCAAGTACAACCCAAGCATCTTCTAAGATAACACATGCTTCCTTTGGGTGTGCTTTAGATTGACACGTGGAAGTGTTTGGATTGAATGATCCAATAATTGATGGTGTACAAATATTTGAGGCCCTTTCTAAGATCTACAAGTATCCCTGTAAAGGACATGTGTCATGCCCACATTAATCCTATTTGACAATACAAAGGACTCTTTTAAAAGCTTGAGGAGATGATTCATGTTCCCATTAGGCCCATGAGATGATGCTACATACCTCCTTCACATCCATCAATGATTGACACATGGGTAAACCTAAACCATCTAATCTAAATCTCATGAGAGCCCACAAGATGATGACACATGTTATCCCCATAAAGATTCAACCAAGATCAATATATTTCCTTTAAGAGTGATGCATGGCTCCCCTTTGGGACACATGTTTAATGCAAATTTGCCAATAACTATCATTAAGGTTCCTGAGAGAAATAAAAAAGTGACACATGTCCAATCAATATTGTGATGGCCCATGAGAGAGACACTTATCCAATAATGGTCCCATTTTATTATGAGAGTGACAAGTAGTAGCTCCATAACTGATCAAATTGAAGGGCCCCATTCCTAATAGGATTTCCAAAGGTATTTTAATATGTAGACATGTATCACTATGGTGTTCCTTTTAAGCATCATGGGGAATCATGAAGTGAGGAGGTTACACCATATCTAAGATTTTGAAGACCCACTACACCCATGAGCTAGAGTTCCTCATTTAATTAAAATGACATCATCATGAGAGCAAGTGATATGATTTCTAGGTGTCATTTCCTTAAGATAATATTATGCCTATATAAGTAGATCTCTTTTATTTTGTAAAGGGATGGTAGATGAATAATTGTTTTTTCTATTATTAGAGAGCAACCATTTGTAATAGTCTAGTTTTAGAATAGAAGTAGTAGTAGTTATTAATTTTCATTTTAAGACCTTAGTAGGTTACCCTAACATGTAGGATTGAATATTTTATATTGTGCCCTTGAGGCCTTTTGTATTTTATTCTCCACCTAACAATGAAGAGGATGTGGTGTTTTATGTCAAACTAAGTGGAAAGTTATTATATTTGTTGATTCCTTTCTCTACTTCTATAATATTGGATCTTGTTTGAATTATAGACTTTAATTAATTCATATGTTCCTTTAATAGTCTATGATGTTAGAATATTCAAGCTATTTTATGTAATTGTAGGTCAATAATTTAAATATCTTGGTGCATTTCCCTAGTTAGTTTATTTCAATTTTATTTTATATTTCCTTTTTATCCCTTTTCATCCCCAAATTGATTTGAAGAGATGGCTTCTAAAACCATAGAGGTTGTTTCAGAGACTGCATTTGAGTCCCACATTTGTAAAGCTTCCCATATAGAGTTTTTCACCTAGAGTAAAAATTTTAGGCATCAATATTTATAAAGGTCAAACTAAGTTTATTTTGTTATAAATTAGTGGTTGTATTTATTGCATATTTATACCTTGATTTAATGTACTCAGATCCTTAGTAACTAAGGATTTACATTTACTAAATTTTAAAAAGTTAAAACATTTGGTAAACCCAACTTTATTAAAATACTACTAAAACCCTAACCCAAGATGATGCTAAGGATTGTATCATTTTTACTATTTTCATTTGTTGTGTTAAGATTTTTTAGATTTTATATATTATATTTTATTATTTTCTCTTTCACTTTATTTATTACATTCCATCTAAAATAATTATCTATCCTCCCTTAAGAAAAAGTGATATGATTAGTGGCAATCCTATTGATCATACTCAATTTTTTTTTGATCTTATACCATGGACAGAGGACTAGTTACAACTCCCATAATTGATCCTTCACAACTTGATTATGTGGAATTCAATGATAATGCATCTGAAGATGAGAGTTATAATTAATATCAAGATGATATACAAGATAAGGATCAGGGCAATCTCCTCCCACTTAATAATGAAAATATTATAATCAATAAGGATGAGATTCTATATATTTTTATAGATATAATTTAGGAACATCCCCATGATAATGCATAGATTATACAATCTATAATGTAAATAAATAATAAATCAAATAATGGTCAATATTCTACTCCCCCAAATAACAACATGGTTACTCCTAATTTGGGGGAAACTCAACTTGTCCAAAAACCTATTTTAAATCAACAAACTTTAATGGAAACTACACCTCCTATGGATAATTTCTCCTCTCCAGATGTACAATCCCTTATGCATGATATTCATTCTCTATAGGGTAAGGTGTTACATCTTGAGTAGGGGTATACTAGTCCATCACATGCCTTCGATTATCATGTTATTTTACATACACCTTTGAAACATCACACAACAAAAACTCCTTTGCCATCCATATATGTGGCACCTAAGTTTATCTTCTATGATGGTAAGGGTAACATAGAGCACCATCTACAATATTTCGATGTTACATGTTTGGACTATATGTCTAATGATTGGATCCTCACTAAGTTATTCCCATGTAGTCTAAAGTATTATGCATTATAGTGGTTCTATGATATTCTAAATCATTTTATCACTGCATTCAATCTATTGGAAGATATGTTTTTAGCACACTTTTCAATTAACATCAGTGATAAGATCTCATATACTCAAGTAACACAAATAAAGCATAAATCTAATGAGCCTATTGTATTTATGTCTTAAAATACAAAACTATATTGGTAAAGATGGCTGGATCCATGACAAATAGAGATCTCTAAGACATATTCAAATAAAGCTTACTAATAGAATTACATGAAGCTATTTTGTTCAAGAAGTTTCCAACCTTCATAGATTTATGCCACACAATGAAAGAAAGGGAATTCAAGCTTCTCTCTATGGGAAAATTAAAATATACAAGTGGATTAGAATAAACTACTAAGAGTTATAATAAGCTTCCATAAAAAGTAAGGGCCATTACAAACAAGAGTGATACAAATGCCATAGTTAACACAACTTCAGATCCATCTCCTCACTTTGTTTTATTGGTTCGTCCATAAAGAGTTTTCACCAACCTTATAGAATCATCAATATGTGTTTTATAATAACTCCTAGAATTTAATGTCATATATATCCCTCACATCAACTTGGTTGATACAACATGGATACTTCTAAAGAATTATTATTCTAATGCATTTTGTGACTATCATAGGGCATCTTGCCATACTACAAACTGATGCATCACCTTGAAACATAATATATAATATTTGATAGAGGCCAACATCATTTATGTGGGCACCCCCACACATACACCCAAAATTTAAAAAATGGAAGCTATGTCATTGAAAATATTCTTGAATCTATTTCTAAAGAATACAACTAATGAGGTAGGGAGAATTTTATGTGTTCACTAGATGTATTAGGCACATCTACCATCAGCATCATATCACACTAATACATAAGATGCACAACCACTACATAATATCATTAGTGTGTATCATACTATATTAACATCTAAACCACTCATCACTTTCTCAAAGCAAGATATTGGTGATGATGATTAAGATTTATATGCACTCTTTATATGAGTCTACATTAATCATCATATTATTCATAGTGTTATGGTTGATAATGGGTCAAGTATTAACATGTGAATTATCAAACTTATACAATATTTGGGGTATTCAAATCATGATATTTTTCCTACCAGGACAATTATTCATGGTTTTAGTGGCCATGTTCAAAACTTAATTAGGGATATTTTACTTCCACTATAGGTTAGACTATCATCGGTGGCCACTATAATATTGGTAGTACCTAATGCACACATATTTGACATGTTATTTGATACGCCATAGATACAATAGATACAATCCATTCCATCCACCATTCATAGCTACCTCAAATATATACATGTTAATCATGTGATCATAGTTGAGTGTATTTCATATGAGTATCCTTTACTTGCCCCACAAGAAGTCACACTACAATTACCAATTATAGTTTAGAGCATAGTTCTAATCAGTACACCATAGAGTTCAATGGATACACCGGCACAGGTGAGGTCTACTCCTACAATGTTACCACATATGCATACTCTCCCATGAAGACCATTATTAAATAGACCCCTATTTAGATATATGTTTTAGATTCTATAGGGCCTCCCTTTACCCATTTCCTTTTGAGACCAATGTTATTGAGTTTTCAGAGTTCTCAGCATAGGCAACTTATGCTAGATAGAACATATTTTACCATATGGTACCTTAGACCCATATATTTCATAGGACACCCCAGTTAGTTTTAATGATTCCTAGCACCACTTCAAAAGTAGTGCCAATAATAGATCACTTAGTACATTAGGTTTTGGGACCTCAATTATCTTTTCATACAACACACATGATCATAATTCCTTTGTTTGGCATAGGCCACATTGATAGTGAGTCTCCCATGAGACTCATTGATTAGTATGTTCATCCCTTATTATACATAGCTTATATCTAGAAAATAAAAAAACATTCAAATATTTTATCAACAAGCATAAATTATAGATTATATGCATTTCCATGTTTACATTTCTTATATTTTCTAGGCACTACATATGCAAGTTATCTTAGTATAGTTATTTTTTGTCATACATGTATGCTTTACTTATTATTTTTGAGTGTTTAAAAATTGCTATAGGACTCAAGTCCATTAAAATTTTCTAGATTTACTATTATCTACCCACTAGGGGATTATACATAGATACATAAGTTACTCATTTGATACATTCACCCATTTGGGAGAATCTTATACATAGTTTTAATTATTAGGTTACATATTTTTAAACTTTACATCATAGATTTAGCATTATTATATCTTGATATTTATCATCCTACACCTTCTTAGATGTTTTTTAAACTACTACTACTTTAGACTCAGCTTATGTACATCTTATATCTTATAAAGATTTGTACCACATGTTCATGCTTACTTTCATTTCTAGATTTCCTAGTTTAGACTTGATCATGACTCTATGCTTATTATATTTAAGGGAATTTAAATATGGAATTGATCTATGGATCTATTCCACTTATTTACATTATATGCATGCTTTAGACATGTGCCCATGTCCTTGTATGTGCCTTCCTAATTATGTATGTAAACATTTCAACATGTCCTTCCATATGGCTCTATTCCAACTTGATTTTTGTTTGTGTATGTGTACATTTGAACATGTATTTGTATGTCTTGATCTATTAGATTTAGTTATATGTGTCCATGTCTCTTTTATTATGGAACCTTGGCGTATTTTATGTGCCTCATGTGTGTTATATGTATTATTTCTTGTATTTTCATGGACATGACACTTGTCTCCTAATTGTTTCACACTCAATTTTTAGATGCTATGATAGACCTCATATATCTCCTATTCTTAATTGGATTCTATGATGGACATTATACACCATACTCCTATGTAGATACTCAATTTTTACTCAAATTTAATATTCATAAACATTGTTATATCTATATTGATATCCTTGTGGATACTAAACCTAACATACATTACACATTACAAACTTATGCTCATATTAAATTACATTATGATGTTCTGTATACACATTATATTGGTTTATTATGTAGATATCATATATGCTTTGGATAACACATATTTTGTATAGAGATTTTTATTTTAAGGATAGTTCTTGCACAGGAAAATATCTCCCATCAAAATAAGGGTAATTCACAAGGGTTTGTCACACAGATCAAGGTATCTAAATGCACAAAAAACATAATTTTCAACATACATGTACATAATATAAAAATCAATTTTATGAAAATATATTGGGAAATAGTGATATAGAGATCAGTTACAGTTGCATAGAAATTAGAATAGCTAGATATTAGCACCTAAATTGGGAAACTAGCGCCACATGACATTAATTTATAAGATATGGCACTACTATATAGTATCCTTCAAAAAATTATATATTGGATATAAAATTATAGTAGTTACAATCTAGGTTTCCATAGGTTCAGTTATAGCTTACCATTTTTTGCTCAGTTAGCTCAGATTCACACTAGTTTACTCAAAATGGGGGCATCATGCATGGCATGATCATTCCCATTTTATTTTAGATGGTCAAATACATAATATTACAACTTATTTCATAATCCATATAATAAAATATTATATTTTGGTTCATGTGCATGACACATCATTTCCATATGCTCATTTATACATTGGTTGATCAAATGTAATGACAAACTCTATGTCATTATATACATTATACACATAATACACCATTTTATGGGTTAAACACTAAATTAAGGCCTTAATCCATTTATAGTGTTTGGCATTTTTGAGTATCCCAAAGCTACCTAATATTCTTGAGTGGTTGTAGAGCTGACATACATAGTTTGAATTAGAGTTACACATCTCCAGTTACATTATGTAGTTTTAGTTTCAAATGCATCTACTACACATGGGTAGGAAATTATGGAGTCATAATATAATGGAGTTCCTAATACACCTACATGAGAGGGTTGGACACACCATCATTCCAATCCAATATATTCATAAGTCATTCTCCACCAATCAAGGGTGGGTAATGATAAAGACAAAACTAGATTGAATTCTTGAGCCACCCATAAATGGGGATTTATAAATCCATCATCTCAGTATAAGTTATGCACTAATTTATCACTATCTACAAGTACCCACATAGTTTGTCACAAATTTTATAAATTAGTTCACATACATAGTGAGGTGTATTCATTCCTTTCCTCTCTCTTATCTATTTACTCAGTTTTGTCTTTTGATAATGATATCTCTTAAGTAAGGATTGATCTATGCACATTTCATTTATATGACATGCAATGGATCATTATTCATACACTTAGATCTAGATTCATGGGCTTTACCTCTTAGGTAAGTCCACATATGCTTATTTTTCCTTTATCCTAGTCATTTCACTTTGTTGCATTTATATAATAAAGGAGGGGAGGAAATATAATCACCTAAAAATTATAATTGAGTGTTAAGACTATTATTTGAGACTAACCATCCCTAGATTATCCCTATACCTATCTCATGGCCTATTTAAACACTTATCTAGCCATTATGTGGGCCACATGCATCTATAAACATCCTTAAAGTAGTCCCAAACCATCATTTTAACATTCTAGCCCATTGTGCCTTAGGTTATATCACTTGGACACTGGAGTCATAATTTTGATAGTAGCACCCCATGACATTAGTGTCTTAGTTTTGGCATTATTATCCTTTTCCCTCCTTTTGTTACCAATGGATATATTTTTAAATGAGCAACCACTTAGAGTTAACTTAGACCTATTTTAAGACCCTAAAAAGAACTAGAACACTACACACACACACACACACACACACACATATTATCCATATATCCACTAGATGTAAATAATATGTAGATTCAATAAATAAACTCAACAAGTTGTATGTAATCAAGGTTGTCAATCCCTATTCTTACCTACTTCTACATACAACCATCTAAAACATTCCTAAGCTCAAACTACTTAGGTCTCCAGTCTTAAGCACATTAAAAGCACTTAATCCATCATTCATACTATCTTCACTTACATTTAAATTATCACTTAGGTAGGGAGAAATACATTGGGTTTTATCCCTCTTCATATTATTTGTATGTAGACAACTCTCATCATAGCGGGGTGTTAAGGATATCTAAGCTATGCCACTAACAAACACAATTTACTACTTGTGCCAACTATATGCCCTAAAAATATGGAGGTTTATAGCTTAAATATTAAATTAGTCAAAATAAGTCACCTATATAAATCCAATATTCATGCACATAAAAACACGCTTGGTAGACCTAGACATAGGTATACCTAAAAGCTCAAAATAATTATACATAAAGGACACTAGTGCCAAAATAAGGACACTAGCACCACATGGATATAATATCCAGGAAGATTTTTGACACTTGGGTCCTATATATGACACTCATATCAACCTCTATCTTATTTTTCAACTTCTAGATATCCCATTTTAGTCATTTTCTATCTAAGTACTTGTTTACATTATTTATTGTTATTTTTAGAAATGTCAAACTAAGTAGATTCTATTAAAAATTAGTGGCTATATTTGTTGCATATTTCAACCCTAAATTACTATACTTAGATCTTTAGTAACCTAGGATTTACATATACTAAATCCTAGAAAGTTAAAACATGTACCTATTATTGGTATGGAAATAGGGAAGTTTTGTTCAATTGAATTATTGATAGAGTGATTTTAATAAATTTCCTTCTCTTTAGTCTTTTTTTAGGTCTTATAGGTTAGGAATGAATAAGGGTTGATAATATATTTATATCAATCCCCTTGGATTAATAACTCACATTAAAGTACTTAAGCTAACCTTTAAGATACATTTCATTTGAAAACTAGATGACTTTAGGGCACTAGACACTTTCATTATGATGGGACAATAACATCAATGTTATTATCTATCCTAGATGTTAGTGTATAGGGAAAAAAAGTATGTACATGTTTAGAACTTGCAAAGATGGAATATAAGTACATTTTTATAGCTTACATATAAAATTAGTCAAAATAGGTCACCTATAGAGATCCAATACTCATGCACATAAAAACACGCTTGGTAGACCTAGACACAGGTATACCTAAAAGCTCAGAACAATTATACATAAAGGACACTAATGACAAAATAGGGATACTAGAAACACATGGATCTAATATCCAGGAAGAGTTTCGACACTTGGGTCCTATCTATGACATATCAACCTCTATCTTAGTTTTCAACCTCTAGATATCCCATTTTAGTCATTTTCTAAGTACTTGTTTATATTATTTATTGTTATTTTTAGAAATGTCAAACTAAGTAGATTCTATTACAAATTAGTGGCTATATTTTTTTACATATTTCAACCCTAAATTACTATACTTAGATCTTTAGTAACCTAGGATTTACATATACTAAATCCTAGAAAGTTAAAACATGTACCTATTACTGGTATGGAAATAGGGAAGTTTTGTTCAATTGAATTATTGATAGAGTGATTTTAATAAATTTCCTTCTTCTCTTTAGTCTTTTTTTAGGTCTTATAGGTTAGGAATGAATAAGGGTTGATAATATATTTATATCAATCCCCTTGTAGTAATAACTCACATTAAAGTACTTAAGCTAACCATTAAGATACAATTCATTTGAAAATTAGATGACTTTAGGGCACTAGACACTTTCATTATGATGGGACAATAACATCAATGTTATTATCTATCCTAGATGTTAGTGTATAGGGTAAAAAAGTAGGTACATGTTTAGAACTTGCAAAGATGGAATATAAGTACATTTTAAGCATTCTAGACAATATAGAAGACATAGGTCATCAACATAAGACTAGTCAGTCTAATAGATATAGGGCAAAGGGCACAAAGATAAAGCATATATAAGACTTATAGAAGTAGGAAAAGGTAAAGAAATGAGAAGAATATTCAAGGTCTAATTTTGCCAAGTATACAAGACTAAAGTTATATATAATCATAAGATATCATCTACAGTAGATAAAATATTAAAAAATTTAATACACACCACTTGTCATGAGAATTTGAGTGTAATATAGGGCATATTATTACATGGTTATTTGGTCTATCTTCCCTTATTACCCAAGAGCCTTATTACGTTGGGGATATTTCTTCATTATCTATGTAAATTTAAATAGATTATACTTATCCACAAACATTTTCTAACATGTTGAGATCTATACCAAATAATTGTTTTCTAATCACTCATACTTTACATTGTGTTACATGAAAATTCCATTTATTAACAATGACATGGATACATATGGTTGATGTAAACTAGTCTCCCTTACTCTATATTTTTTTCTTACTATACTACATGATAAGTTATGACTTGTTTGCTTATTATGTTTGGTTTTTTACCTTGTGTGTGTAATTTATATATAGGTTATTTCTTTAATATTATTATCATACCATTTGTATGTGTCCCTTTTCCTTGTGTTTTTATTCTACATTCACATGTACCTTTTGCGTGGCCTTTGGGCCTTATGTGTGACATTATATGCAAATTATGTGACATTGTATGACATTTATTGTGTGTTCATTTATTTTTATTATGGTTCCATGATTCATATCATGATTATTTTTATTTTTACTCTTTTACCATGATATATTTAATGCACATAATACTTATATGATTCAATGCTAAATCTATCTAACACATGTTTCATATGCTATTAAATTCTATATTCAATTTAATGATGTAATATAATTCAAATGATCAAAGTGATAATACATGGTTATATCTTTCACATACATTTTATTTTGAGATAAGTAACTTGCATGATACATTCCACATCTCAAAAGGGGTGTATCATAATTTGATTATCTTAAGAATTCAAGCCTCATGGGTAATAATTTTTTAGATTTATGATATTATATAATTTTTAAATTGTAATATTATTCAAAAAATTCATATTATGGAGACATATGACATACATGTACACTTGTTCCTATAGGTAGTTCAATAACACACACACACACACACACACACACACACACACACACACACACACACACACACACACACACACACACACACACACACACACACACACACACACACACACACACACACACACACACACACACACACACACACACACACACACACACACACACACACACACAAGCATGGAAAAAATAATTACAAGTTATAGGTTTCAAATAACTACAATTTATAAATTTCAAAATTTACATTGTTTAAATTAGCATTCAATATCAATTCATTATAGTACATATGGAATGATAGTCATTCATATTCAAGTTACTACACAAATATTCTAAATTTCTAAATTTCAAATATTTTAAAGTTTCAAAATTTGAAATAAAATCTAGGCTCATCTACAACAATGTGATTCATCTTCATGTTATAAGTGGGCCATGTTAGAGTCTAGTAACATTCAATGTATATGGTGTCATTTTTTTCTATGTGGCTAGCCACATTTTGTGGTTCCACCCTTAAATTATTTTATAGATTAATCTATATATATTTAAATAAGGGTTGGAGAATAAAATCTTTTCAACTCATGGGATTTCACTATTTTTTAAATTGATACTTTATAACTCTCAATTCACATTAGGTTTAACATTTCCCAAATGCATCAAGAAGGGGGCATGAACACTTATCTAATTTTAAATTAAAGGGAAATTATGTTTCATACTCTCTGACGTGTACACTTTCTTACTCTCTTTTCAAATATCAGATTCTTAGCTTTCAAATATGGATAATGATTACTTTTAGTGGCATTGTTTTAGGATTCACATTAAGGCATTTTGTACAACCAATATTCACATAAAAATATAAAATGTGTATAAACATTTAGGTTCACATATACTTTAATCTATTAATTTTACGTAATTTAATCACTATAATAAAGTGGGAGGAAATGTAGAAACAAATTTAATCATTAAGTGTTTGACCATGTTTAAAATTTACATCATTACACTACTTGGTATATTGTCCATTCCTCTATCTCATAATATCTATAATAAAAATCATTATTCTATTAACTATCTTAAACCCACTTATAATATCATCTATACATTAATATATTACCTTAAGTTATTGTCAGACTAGTTCTAACAATCTATGTCCTTCTAGGATAAGATTGCACTAGGTCAAATAGGGTTACCTTGTCCACTAGTAAAATGTGTATTGAAAGGTGTAGATGTAGGAATACTATAAATATCTAGTAGTTTTAACACATATGGTGGAATTATTATATATAATAGGTTGATTTAAATAACTAAAGTGATCATATAATTCCTTAGATGTGACAACCTTAACTAATGTTTTTTGTTCATCTATTGTTAAATGTAGTAGCACATCATGCATCTTTGGTTTCATGTCAAGATATTGAGTTAGTTATATTTTGTATATGTCATAAATTAGATCAATAAATTCCAAATATTAATTTATACTATTATCATCCGTAATACTTGTTTGATGATCATTTTCAGATTTAGCAATCATATAAATTCCATCAAGAGGGTGTATTTGATCTCTTCTAGTAGTGATAACATGGAATAAAGAATATAATATAGGACTTGGGAAAATAATGAGAGTGAAATAAATGAAAGGATTAATTCATTACCTTTGTCACCTAGTGATAAAAATAAACAATTTAAAATGATTATTATAATAATATAAATTTTGAAAGACTAAAGATTCATTATTATTAATTTCAACCTTATCAGTACACAAATATTTGATCCACGAAATTACATAGTTTTTATAGAATTTGCATATTAAATGAAAATAAAATGTAATGATTAAAACCATATCTTGAATTAAAAAATAAATAAATAATGTATATCCATTATATCCATGTGTAATGAGGGAAAATTAAAAAAAATAGGTCTTAAACACTAAAACCCTAGAATGAAGGATGAAACCCTAAGGGAAGACCTAGGGTTTGACTTGATTAGTATATAAATAAATTCACCAATATGTTTTAACTTATTATTTATTATGTAAACTTAACAAAAAATAAGTTTCAATTAATTCAAATCATATCATCTATGATAATAAACACAAATTTAAATGTAAAATGTAGAATATGATTTGACAATTATACTTGTTATAAATAAAAAATATATAATGCAATGATATAATTAGAATTTTAATGTATTTTGCAAGTATAATATTGAATTGAAGTGGTGTAAAAGGCATAAAAATAAATCAAGTGTCCCTCAGATTAATAACTAAGTCTTTAATCATGCCTAGATAGAATCATTAGACTCTAGATGGTATTGACTGACATTTTCATATGTGATTTATTATAATCATTTTAGTGTATTTTGTTTATCTATTTTTATGTAGGACACTATACCTACTTGTAATATTGTACATGAAATGTAAATTCTTCACTATGCATATAATTATAGAAACTTATCTCCTCTTTGAAACCCTAGTTAAACTTTTGATGATAAGTTTAGGCCTATAAAAGGATAAGAATAGTAGTTTGATCTAATCCCCAGTTATCAATGAATGGATGATCACTATTTATATATCCAATAATATAAAGAGGGAATTGAAACCACATGTAGTTAGACTTTTGATGATAATTTTAGGCCTAAAAAAGGATAAGAATGGTAGTTTGATCTAACCCCCAGTTATCAATGAATGGATGATCACTATTTATATATCCAATACTATAAAGATGGAATTGAAGCAACATGTAGTTCTCCCTATTAGGCATATGTGTGTAGTAGTGATCATTCAATAAGGTAACATGAGATCTAACTTTCAAAACTTGGAAAATGAAAACTTTGTATTGGTTTTTAGATGTTTCAAACTTGGCTAAGACATATTCCTTATGATTAATAGATAAATTTTAAATAATAGGATAGGTCATTTGAATTTTTGAGTTTTAGAATAGGATTTCTTAAAAATTATTGATATATTCTAGATAATGAATAATATTAAACCTATTATGTATTTATATGGGACTCTTTGGGTAATTTATTACACCACTAACATCTAAAACATATGGGTCAACCTGTAAAGATGATTTTTTATTTTTAAAAGTAATCATTGCTTGGTGAAAGAAAATTCTATGATATTTGGATGAATATAGAATCTTGAAATATTATGAGTCTAATGGATTCATTTAAGATATAAGAATATAGATTTTATGATTTGGATATAGCTTGAATATGATTTTGAATAGGTTAGACATAAATTAGGTAATTATTGTATGTGACAAATATAAAATAGGGAAGGTTAGACAAATTAAAATCACATAGATGTGAGAGAAGGGAGAATAAGATCCATATGTGTAAGGACAAGTCATGTAAGATAGAGATAGGTCAAAATTGGCATTTACAAATGTATGATACCACATTTTAATGTTTAAAAAAGCATAAAACAAGAAGATTAAAAATGTAAAATTTGAAAATGGTGATTTGGTATTAAAAGATAAAAAAATAATACAAATGCAAATAAATTAAAAAAAATGAATTTTAAACCAAATTATCTAGGATTATTTGTGACTATAGTGAAGTTAGGAACAAGGGTTTATTGATTGGCTTGATTTTAAGGAAAACTTGTAAAAAATACCTATTAAAAACATAAACTTACATTATTTTTATAATTAACAATCTCAAATTAATAAATTTAAAAAAAAAAAAAAAACATTAAAATATTTCCAAAATACAAAAAATTAAAAATATGCAAAAAAAATAAAAAACCAAGACCTATGCATGACATGTGTTGCTATTTTAAATGATTTATTACATACATGGTGTAATACATATGTTTTTTATATATGAATATTAGTTTCATATATACATGTTTATATGTATGACATACAAGTTTATATGACATGGACACTCAAATGTTGGACATTCTTACACCTAGAGGCTATCTTTCCTACATTTGGAGCATGCTTACATTGGGGGAATCTTAGTACATCTTACATAGGTTACATATTTATATATCCATTCCACTGATAATATTTATCTATTGACACTAATCATACATGAATTAATCCTATGAATACTACTTATAGTGTTATATTTTATGGATACTATATTCTACTATGTTCAATGATGAAATACATTGATTTTGTAGATTATCCTTTATTTTTTGATGCATGATTGATATTTATAAATGTCACGTGGTGTGATTATTTATTATAAATTAAATTTTATGACTTTTAATCTATGTGAATATTAATTTATGAGACATTGGGTGTTCATTGTGTGTCTCCTTTTATGTTTGACTCTTTCTCTATGTGACACTTTATGTTACATTGTGTGTTATCATGCATATGTATACAATTTATTTTGTGTGTCATGGCTATGAAATTTAATATAAATTTGTGTTTATACATATATTATTGTTTATTTAACTTGTAATGTCATGATTCATATCAAGCATTATTATATTTATGTATGATGCCATGATACATATCAAGCATCTTTTGTGTGCTTATTACTTAGTACTTTTATGGTTATTATTATTATGGATGTCATTGTGTGCCTTATTTATATATTTAATTGACATGACACTTGTATGACTTAGGATACATGTTTCATATTTGCTCAGATGATCTAATATTACTATAATGACATAATATAATCATGTTAGCACAAAATTTATGTGCTTACATTTTTTTCTATATAACATGATGCATATAACTATTTTATTTTGAGATGATTAATTCTCAAGGTACATACCTCACCCAAAATGGGGGAATGCATAATGATATTGTTGTAAAGACTTATTCTTACACATAGGAAATTTATATGTTAGGCATAGAATATTTTATATTGACACATGATTACGTAGATTATTATATATTATTAAATATTTAACATATATATGGGGCATACACCATACATTATAAAATATTATGAGTGATATTTTTAAAACTCTATGATATTATTACATAGGTTACTTGACCCAAATTATATAATTTATCATATTTGGGGCATATGTGAGGCATTTATGGATAATTCATAAATATTATTATATTGTGGCACAGGTTATATGACATAGAATACACATGTTATCATATTGAGTGATTGAGTTTATCATTTTATTTACTCATGTTTTAATCATGATTACTCAAGTTATACTCAATTATACTTATAATTTAATCTAAAATCTATCTACAAAAAATGATTTATATGTTGGATTTACTCAGGTTTATTCAAATTTATTAGAACCTCTTTTATGTACCATTTTAAAAATAATAATAATAATAAATGAGGTTGAAGTTTTTTTTGAATTAAAATATAATCACGTATCCATATCCAATAATTTTTGGGACATATTCAACCCAACCCATGGTTTTGACACTGGTATCTCCATGGGGAATAATCATGCCATTCTTCGTTGACTCCAAAGGGAAGATTGGTTTTCATACCTATAGGTGTATTTATTTATTCCATTTTGAATTTAAAATATGTTCATAAAATTTATATCATATGGTTACATTGATTTATAGATGTGTCATTTCAAGTTTTACATGGAGCAAGCTTAATACTCAATACATACCTAAAGACACACACCATAGTTACACTCAAGTGCTAAATTTCTCACTCTTTCATTTTAATTTATAAATTTCAATAATATAATAAAGGAGGGTAAATGTAAACACAAATTTTGTATTATACACTTTAAAGTTTCAATTTTGACCAAAATTTAGTAATGCATGACTTGTGCATACATAATTAACTCTTTCTCACACTCTCTCCTAACCATTCACTTACCGATGAGTCTAGCCTTCTCAATTTACCATTAATCACACATAATATTTCCCTAGTATCTTCCTAAACAAATAATCATCTTAAGAATATTTTCTCTTGATCCCAAATCATTATTTCATGTCTCTTGGATGCCTATTACCATAGTCAGATGGATGTAGTTACCACAGCCATCAAATTTGGTTAGACCTATCTTTTCTCTCTAATGGTTATTTTCCCAAAATTAAATTCTTCCTTTGGGTTTTTACACATGTTTTACATGTCATTTCAAAGGGAAATTACTCAAAGAGTCACCTATATAATCATATTAATCCTAATACAATTCATATATAGTAAATATCTATCTTTGTACTGCCACATTAAGTAATATATTTGAACACCCTTGAAACACTATCATAAAGCATAAAAATATGAAAAGACTCAAAATAAAAACCACCAATCCAAGTTTGAAAACTATTGTAAGGTAAAATTCACATTTTTTCAATTATTAAAAGATTGCACTGTATACTATTATATCATTGAATGATCAGACACATAATTAAGTGGGAGAACTACATATAGTTTGAAACATTTTTAAAATATTGGAATGTATGAAATTCTCAACCACTCAATGGTGGTGATTGAGGGTAGCTAAACCCATCTTTTCTAACCCGTTTTTATAGATAAATTAAGTTTCAAAAGTGGAACTAGGGTTTTAAGGTGAAGGAATATGAATTTAAACATGTGCATATGGTTGTAAAAATAATACCTATTTACATATAGGAACATCAATTTGTGATGGAAAATATTAAAAATTTCATAAGGATATATCTAGAAGAAAGTAACTAATTTTGATTACCATAGGCATCCACACATTACTATATCCATCCAAGTAGGCTAAAAAAGTCACTTTATATATTTTAATGACCATATATCCATTGTAAACCACTACTGGTGATTGTAAATTATCACAAAACATAATAATAAAGGTAATTACCTTATCCTCTTGGTCATTTATATTTATATCAAGTGTGATAAATCAATCATAATCTACTAATTACATTCAAATTTACTTTATCTAGACATATATTATACAAGTTTGATTAGTCTCAAGTTATTTCTTGTTTGAAACAATAAATCCAAGATACGATAAAAAAACATATATGAATACATATACAAGGTAAGGATTGGCTCACCTCCCATCCTATTTTCATCATCGGGCAATCTCCCTAGACAACCTTAAACCAAGGACTATTATATCTAGTCAAGTAGATTACCATTAAATTTTTATAAATCTTGAAGAAGAGTTTGGTGCATTTTAAATGGAAATTTAAAATAGTCATTACCTCTAGTTTAGTACATCATCCTAAGAACTAGGAAACACATCCCTTAGTTTTGTCCAAATACATACCTTTTAACAAAATAAACATGCATTCATAATACAACATACTCCTACAAATTTCAATAGTGTTACATATAACTCTCTTAGATAATATTTCACTATTGACTTCCAAGGAATGAGAGGAGGATGGTTTGGGGAAAATTACTCACCCTTTCCCATCCTACAACAATAATTCAATACCACATTTGAATCATAATTTTTCATTTAATGATGGTTAAAAAAATAAATTAAAGTGGGATATAAAAATTTTCTAGACACCCTTAAGAGGGTATAAAAATATAAGTATCATTATTACCTATTGGTATATTTTTGCTATGAAAGATTTAGGGATATACACCATAAGCACATATCCTAACATTTTGTTTATTCATTCTGCCATATCACATAAGGAAGCCTTGCACACTCACTGAAGGCACATATAGAGATATTTTGGAGCATAATTAGGTTATTTTAAAACAAATATATTCATTATTCATGTGACAACACTTAATGTTCATGAATATTAACAAAAATTATCAATTATAAACTATAATCATTGTTAAAGTCATAATTGACACAAGGTTAAGACAACACTATGATATGAATTTCAATAATATGTAAACATTTTTAAATTCAAACTCAACAACATAACATTACTTTATTTATTTTTCTCTTTAATAATGTAACAAGGTGGGATTTTATAATTTACAAGCACCACTCTTGTGCCTATATTTATTAATAGGTTCTCCTAAATATGTGATCAACATTACTATTCATATTGACCCTATCTAAAATTACATTAAATGTCCCTAATAGGATTATTCTATGTAAGCATCATGATGCACTAAGTTCACTCCAAGTGGTTTTCTCTTAAACATGTTGCATGTTGACTAGTTCAAGTCAATTTAATAAATTCCTCCTCCTTTTGTGTTCATTGATATATGCAATCTCTTTCTTAGTTCTCATGATCCATGTTATCTAATGACCAATTTGCCTCCACCTACATGACCTAGTCAATTATTGTTGATTACTCTTAAGTATTTCATTAAATTTGTGCCACCTCATCCTCACATGTCATCAACTTAATTTTTTCATTATAATGCACATGATAATAATAATCTAAAAATAGGGGCCAACATAATCCCACATTATATTTATTATACACATTTGGAAAATTATTTAATGTCCTTGACATCAATGGAAAAATCAATTTTATCCTTTTCTATATCTACTTAAAAATTTCCCCACCTTGTGAGCATGGCTTAAGAATCATATGAAAATCAAACTTCCTATGATATTAGTCCTTTAATAATGTGGGTAGATGTTATAAAATCATGGCTTGAAACTTAATATAGTTGATTTTTTTAGTATTTTCTTTGATTACTTTTTAAATTCCACTCTCTTCTTCAACTATTTTTTTTGTAGAGTTTTACAATTGTATTACAAATCTTGCCCCTTTATTTCTATTTATTGCACAACTTATTTTATCTCCTATAAAAGGTTGATCCTTTTGATGTTATCCATATTGGTATAAAATTTAGCCACTAAACAATCATGTTTCTATTTATTGACATATAGGAGGGAACTAATCACATATTATAGATATATGAAATTAACAAATACTTGTTTAACCATCATTGACTTCTTAGCGAGTCTGTATATTTGATCTTCATAGTTCTTAAAAAATTATAAAAATTTTATTTATATTTTTTGTAGTTTAATTTTATATATTTCATTTTCTACCTTGCCCTTATCCAAAAACTTTCCCAACACCAAAATAAACTTGTCTATAGCCTTGAACCCTTCAAGGTTAACCCCATCCATAAGACAAGGTTTTCTTTTCATAATGTGCTTACATATTTTTAACATTCTTAATTGCATGGTAGTAAATATATATTTTTTTTTGCTCATGAATAATTATTATCCATATCTTATAAATTTTTTCATTTGATAAATATGGTGTCATTATTCATAAAAAAAAAATTCACCTTAACAACCAATTTTACTAGCATTGGGCTCAACCTCATTGACCTTGGTAGGTTAAATAAATATAAAATCATTCTCTCCCTCTGCTTGATCAAGATCCTACTCTTTGATGGTTCCAAATGGTACTTCAACCAAGGGTTTATCCATATTGTCTTCAAACATAAAGGACATCTATTTTCATGTTGTTATGGCCATGCTTCATAATTTGATTGAGTTCCACAAACACTGGTACTTATCTTGTACCTTTTATTGGTACCTTTATTGAGTTATTTCTTCTTCATTTCAAAATTCAAACTCATTAGTTGGATAAGGTTATATTTGAGACTCCAATTAACTTACCATCTTCTTCTCACTTTTATCCTCTTCCTCCTCTAATGTCTCAATTCTAGAACTATTGACACTTTATCTTGTTCATTACCCTATTCTTCTCTTGTTACATCATGTCCAATCCTTAAAAAATGTCATTTATTTTTAACTAAATAATGGTGGTTTATATTTTATGTCAATTTTATAGACAAATTATACTATATAATTTTAATAAAATGAAGATATTTTTTATTATAAATATTTATTTTTTAGTATTATTGTTTATTAGAAAATGTAATAAATGATAGTCATATTTATGTAGATTAACATGATAGATACATGGGTATTCTGATCATTTATTTTTATTGATTTTATATTTAATATTATATTAGTAAATTTAATTATTTTATTACCTAAAGTGGATGCATGACATCTCTCATCCTCATTGAGTAGGAAATACGGAGAGCATCATAGGGGATAGAGTGGTAGATCATGAAAACTAAAAATGCACATAACCTACCTATAAAAATCATCACACACATGTACTAGGTTATTTTATTGATTTTTAAAGCTTTCATTTCAATTTTATATTAATATTATTAAACTTGGTATTCTATATTAGTATTGGTTGACTTCTTATAAAGCTAAGTGTCATTGCCATGTCACATTATTTATGATGCTTGAGTTTCATGTTTGAGTAATGTCTTGTTTTGCATGTGTCTCAATTGCTCATAATTTATCCTTTATATCATTAGAATGTTATTTTTTCATGTCTATGATTGTGTGTCAAAATAAAGTTTTTAAAGACCATTGTGATGCATGGTACGAATCAAGTCACTTTGATCACATTTATGTTAAGTTCTACATGAGATAAATATTGTAAAATTAATAGACTACTTTATTGATAATTTTTAGGCATAATAACCACTTAGTGTTCTTAGAATAATTGTTTTTAACAAAATATTCATGTTGTGGAAAACATATGAAAGGTTTTTAAAATAATTTAAAACTTGGCTTTATGATTTTCTTCATTGAGGGTTATAAGAGAATTAATAAATTAGAAAATTAATGGAAATGGGAGTAAATATTGGTAAGCCACTTTAAATAATTGTAATTTTGATTTAGTTCCATTAAACCTAGCTAGTGACGTGGGAAAGCACTTGAGTATAGGAAAGTTAATGATTTGGTTTTCATTATTTTTGGTAAATCAACGAAACTTGGTTGGAGTTCAATGGTGAAATTTTGGGTAAGACCCCTAAATGGGGACTTAACTTATATTTATATCAATTCCATTTATATGTAATTAAAATAACTTGCATGAAAAAAAAATATTCAAGTTTTAAAGGTCATAAGATGAGATAATAAGTATGTGCTTAATCAAGCAACAATAGAGCCTGCGTTGTATAGATTTAGAAACAAGGCTAATGGAAGGAATTTATTCATGAAAGAAACATAATTATGGATGAAATTTGGGGATAAAATGATATATATATATATATATATATATATATATATATATATATATATATATATATATATATATATATATATATATATAAAATGGGTCATGGAGCATTAGAGTAGAAAGGAGAGGAAAGGGGAGTCAATTTAAAATAGCATTGGGAGTTTTTCAGACAATATTCATACTAATCAAGTAAGCAGTCTTTTTATAAATGAAATGTATGTTAATGGAAAGATTTAAAAATAAAAATAATTTTTGGTTATTATGATTTTAATATCTAATTTTTTGGGTCAATAAATATAATAGGATAATTGTATACCTTATTAGTTTTGAGTTGTGTATATTCACAACCTAGCCATAAATCATAAATAACTCAAAAACTCAGTGTTTAATTGTAACCCTTCTCTAAATGAAATTTAACCTATTTATTTGGTTATAATTAATATTGGAATATTTTTCATTGGTTATTAATTTAAATTTGTCTCTATTTATTATCCTCACTCATATGGGCCTAGGGGTGAGATTATGCTCTCACCCTCTAGGCCATACGATTAAGTAAACCTAGCGAGTCTCACTGAGAAGTGGTATCAAATTTGAGGTTATTTATTTTTTAAATAATAACCTTGATGTCATATAATCATTTGTAGTGGATTTTTGAGTATACACAATGAGTATTAAATAGAACTCTATTTGTGATTATTATTAATTAATTTAATGTAGACACTAGAAATCTACACACTATGATTCTAGATGTTCCACCAACCCATAAAACACCTTGTGACCCCCTAAGTACCACTTCATGACCATTACCCAAAAAAATCAAGTTAATATAGCCAACTAACTGACTAACTTGGACTATTCTAACCTTGACCTATCAATTGCTGACAATCAACCCCTAACCACTAATGGTTAGACCCAACCATCGATAGTTAACTATTAAGTACCTTAAAGGTTAACTCCAGCTCATCTCAACTTTAATTTTTTATTCTTAACCACTTGCATAATTATGCATGTTAATACTAAAATTATAATTCTTATTTAACACCTTATTTGAACTTATTGTTTCACCTCTCCCTTCCTTATATAAAAAGAGAGAAGGAGAAAGTGAAAGGAAGGGCAATAATCATCAAAGAGAATCAACAATTATTAGAGATTCTTATACCAAAGATTAATTTACATGTATTTTACAAATGAATGTGATAGAGAGCAAAAACACTTAAATTCATCAATCATGGCCAAGACACTGACACTCTACCAGAATTTCTTGAGGCTCTATAACAAGTTTTTAGCCACTCACCTCAACATTCTTCAGGCAATAGAGCTAAGTATCTATTTTCAATAATTAGTTCATTTATTTCTATCTCAAAACTAACTTCCAACCTAAACCCACCTCTAAAAATCACTTATCCACTTTCTTAACTAGATTTACCCTTTAACTAGGATATATTTGACAATAACTATTGATAGTCACTTAACCATCAATGGTTTATCCCTAACTGTTGATGTTTACCTAACCATCGATGGTCACCTAACCATTGATGGTTCACCCACCTATTGATGGTCACTATGTGACGATTCTAATAGAAAATTTGCTCCACCTATTAGACCTTAATGAAAATCCCACTTTCTAACTTTCTTCCTAAGCATAGAACATCACCCTATTATTTAAACCATGTTTGATTCATTTAACATTAATATCTAATCATTTATTGCTATAATTAGTCAAATTCACCTCTTTGAATCACTTCTTGTATTTTATTTTAGTATCTTACATTATTCATGCAATCAATTTATCTTTTGTTTTCATAAATTCATTGTTTAAAAGTATGGATTGATAGCCTCCAAGGAAGCTCATGCTTCTTGGATCTAGCTTGCTAGGAAATCCACCCTACTATCTAAATAATCAACCATTTCTCTAGTGATTTATTATCTATAAGTCATTCCTCCCCAGATAAATAGGAGTATCTACAATCATTTGGATCATGGATCATAAACCAAATCCAAGTTCTACTAACCTCACCCTTCTTTCAAGTTTTACAAATTTATTCTAAGAAATAAAGCAAAATTAATGTGAAAAATTATGTCATGCCCGGTGGGACCCTTAAGTCTTGTCTTGGGTTCATATTTTCATCTAGGTGCTTCTTATTCTTGTTCTTTTGCTCATATAATGGAACCAAAACTTCATTTTGGGCTTTAAATTGATTACATACATTATTTTCTTGCTTAAACTCAAAATTATATCTTCACTGTATTGGGGAATTTATAAACCCCTTGACACTTATGCCACCTTTTTTTCACCTCAACCATTCACCTCCAATTTTTCCTATCTAGATAAACCATATTTTACCAAGACATATATTTATAGGTGTTCTTCGAAAGGGATTCGGTCTAGGTTGATATGAACATAGGTTACACAAGCTATTTTTCATCAAGAACCAAAAACATCAAGAAAAACATGTCATTGATTTTTTTGCCACATAAAAAGCAGACCAACCCACCTCCCATTACCATCATTGATGAATAAATCACATCCTCACCATCCACTCCACCATCAACATTTGAAGATTCTAACATCATCCCCCATAACTTTTTTTTCATCAACATGATCAATCAAAAGCCCTTGACTTATCAAAAGGATGGGGTGATTATAACCAATCCTCTAAATCATCTTAATATGGTAAGAGATGACTCTCCTACCATTAATACTATTCTATGTTAGTATGATGATTCATTCTAACCTGTCTTAGCACAAAAGATTCCTCTATCTACAAGTCTCTTCCTCCTAAGACTTCAACCATGATAAACAAACCCACCATGAATATCAACTTGGGTACTCTAAATAACCCATGCATTGTCAAAATTGGCCAATTGCTAAATTTTGAGGAGCTTTAGGATTTCCCCTCCTTCATGCATGACCATAGTATAACATTTATTTGGTCTTATAGTGACATGACAGGAATCAAACCCTCCATCACTACCCAAAACATAGTCACAAACTATGATTCCAAGTTATTTATGTAAAAACTTTGATGAATGCACCCTCGTATAGCCCTTCTTATCCATAAATTTCATCCAACCCTTTGATTATTCTTAATGGGTCTCAAATGTCATACCTATCACTAAAGCCATAGGGGGAATTCTCATTTGTGTGGACTTTCATGACCTTAACCTTTCTTACCGAAAGGATTATTTTCCTTTGCCAAGCATTGACCAACTTATTTATCTTTCACTCAATCATGAGATGTTATCTCTTATGGATGGGTTCTTAGGTTACAATAAAATCTTAATTACCCTTGAAGATCAACACAAAACTGCCTTTCTCACCCCATGGGGAACTTTTTATTATAGGTTCATGCCTTTTGACTTTAATAACACTTGTACAACCTACCAATGTGTTATGACCTACATCTTTTATGACCTTATTAACAAAATCATAAAAGACTATGCCAATGAACTTCTTAGGAAATACAAATGTGGTAAAGATCATTTGGTCATTCTTAAGATTATATTTAAACAACTGATCCATTACCATGTCCACCTTAACCCTAAGAAGTATATTTTTAGGGTCTTACCAAGAAATATCATTGGCTTCATCATCTCCCTTTGAGGAATTAAAGTGTATCCCACCAAATTAAATCAATCTTTGACATTACTCCTTCCACCTACCTCAAGGAACTCTATAGCTTACAAGGGAAACTCTAATCCATTCATCAATTCATCTCTCAGCTCTCTAATTGATGTCAACCTTTCCACCACCTTCTTAATAAGGATGTATATTTTAGTGGAATAATGAATTTCAAAAGGCCTTGGTTTCACTTAAAGAGTAAATTATATCTCCACCCATCCTCATTCCTCCCAAGGAAGATCAACCTTTTTACTTTTATATTTCTACCACTAACCATTCTGTAGGGGTGATGTTGGCTCATTGGGATGAGCAGCATAAAGAGCAGGTCATCTACTACATTAGCCATATTCTTGTATAATATGAGACCTGGTATACCCATACCAAGAAACTTTTCCTCACCTTGGTCTTTGTGGCCATAAGACTTTGCCATCACCTTCTCAACCACAAAACCTATGTCATAACCAATATTGACCCTATTAAGTATATTCACTCCAAGCCATACCAAAACTAATGTATGGCCAAGTGGATCATGTTTTAAACTAATTTTGCCCTTGAATTCCTCTAGTATATGTCAATTAAAGGGTAATTCATTACCAATTAATTATCCAAAGAACCATTAGCAGACAATTAACCTCCTCCTCTTGACTTTCTAGATGAGTCCATGATGACCTTATCTCAAGAAGACTTCACTTATAAATTGACCATGTTATTTGATGGATCAAATTATTAAGGTGATGGAGGATTTAACATCATCCTTATCCCCCTTCATATTGAACTTATTACTTTATCTTTCAAGCTATATTTTGAATGTACCAACAATATGGCTGAGTATGAAGCCCTAGTGATAAGTCTCCAAATTACTTTGGCCTTGGGAATCAAAATGATTAGTATTTTTGGTGACTCTAAAATTGTGGTCAATCAAATCAATGTAAAAATAACATTTTACAATAGTACAAAAAACTAGTTAATGTACTCTTAGCATCATTGAACACTACCATATCCAAACCACTCTATGATCTAAAAATAAGTTTACTAACATAATGGCTTCTCTTGCTTCCCAAATCCAATATACACCCTCTAACTCTAATACATCTATCATTATCCATCAACTTACCTATCCCTCTTATGTCAAATCAAACTCTCCTACCATCTTTAATGTGGAGGAGACCCATCCTGACCTTTGGTATCAATAGACCTTTGACTATCTCAACCTTGCCATCATGCCTTCCAACCTTTCTAGGGATTCTCAAAGAACATTTATCTAGAGCACCTCATGTTATACCATATTGAGATGATTCTTTATAAATGTGGCTTTGATGGTATCCTTTTTTATTACCTACATAGTCATGAAGCTTCTCATGCTATCAAATAAATACATGATGGGATCTATGGGGGATACTTTAGTGGCCTATCCATCACTAAATTCATCCTTCACCATGGTTATTATTGGTCCACCCTTAACCAAGAATTCTAAGTTTATGTGAAAAAGTGTGTCAAATGTTAACAACATGCCAATTTATATCATGCACCTAGCTATAGTCTTCAAGTATCCAAAGATTTTTGGCCCTTCTCACAATGGGGTTTAGATCCTATTGGATAAATTAATCCCCATTTTTCATAATGACATCATTATATCATCATTACAATAGAATATTTCACCAAATGGGTAGAGGATATTCCTCTCATCTCAACCAAAGCTAAAAATATTATCGATTTTATCAACCATCATATTATCTATCATTTTGGTGTTCTTCATAAAATTATCACTGATAATAGAAAATATTTCAAAAACAAACAAGTCTAAGGTATTTGTGATGAATTTAGTATCAAGTTAAGTTTCTCATCACTATATCATCCACAAGCTAATAGATAGGTGGAAGCTTCTAACAAAACTCTCAACAACATGTTAACTAAAATGGTTAATACATCTAGTTGGGATTAGCATTTACACATCCCTCTCACCTTATGGGAATATTGTAATAGTATTTAAACCCTTATAGGTGCTACCCATTTATCTCTTATGTTTGGATCAGATGTTGTCTTGCCTCTCAAAGTCCAAATTACCTCTCTTCACATATCTTTGTAAGATCTCATTTTTTAGAGTGATTATTATCAAGAACATTTAGCCCAACTTAAGCTAATTAATGAGAATCATTTATCCACACTTACCAACCTTTGTGTCTATTAAGAATGAATCAATCATGCTTATAACAAACACCTTAAAGTATGGGACTTCAACATCAATGACCTCATCCTAAAGGAAAATCAACATGTCACCAATATGGATAAAACCAAGTGGAGAAAGTTTGCTTTCAATTGGTTTGAACCTTATATCATCAGCCATAAGTATGGATCAAGAGCTTACCAGTTGTCCTCTCTTGAAGGGAAATTATAACCACAACCCTTTAATGATTTGTATCTATGCCCTTTCTTTTGTTAAATATGATTGAACTCACCTTTTGTCTAACTTAAGCTCATCCCTTTTTTTCACCCACATGCATCCCCTTATTTTAATAAAAATCAATTAATGCTAAAGCATGTGATTATCCATTACATATTTTGCCTCATCTTGAACATGGGTACCATGGCTCTACCAATGGCATGTTCCTCATCATACTTCCCATCCCCTTATATGATGGATTCCCATGGTCATTGTCACTTAAACCTCTTTTACACATTATCAACCTTATTATGTTATAGTTTTTCCTTCATAAAGGTGAACATTTTGAGCCTATATAAGCAAATCCATGTGAATAGCAAAGAAAACAAAAACAATCATAAAATCATAAAAAGGCAAAACTCATATGGGTTATTCTAAACACACATAGACTGCTTCATTGAAGTAAAAATGCCAAAACATATCAAAATTACTCAAATATAAGGTAGATTGCTCCCTTGAAAGATAACTATCAAAAGCCTTAAACAAAGCTCACAAACTTAGACCACTCCATTGAAGGATGGTTGATTAAATCATTTTTCAAAGCATATCAATTTCTTGGAATCTTCTCTGATTGATTAGCTTCCCCCATCCCTCCAAAAAGTAAAAAAATATCAAAAGACCCATTATCAAAATAAAAAAAGGAAAGACAAATTTATAAGCTACAATCAGCTTTCACAAGTAGACTTCTTGCATCGATCAATCTATACTTTATATGAAATGGACTTGTTTATATTAGATCTTTGGTAACCTACTGAAGAGGTATGCTAGTCTCAAAATAAGGTTCCATTTTAATCCATCTCCCATTTATACACTCTATAAAAAAGAGATTTTGAGCTTACTTGACATTATGTGATGAATACACCTTTTTACCAACTAATAAATGCTAATGTGAGAATTTGAATGACTTATGTCCATAATAAAAAGTAATTCTATTTTTTTAATCCTTGCCAAACAAGAAGCATCGTTCCTTCTTATTTTATCATATCTACTTGTTGATACATTCGTTATGATTTTTATCTCTTGATTAACATATCTCCCTCACATTTCATTTTCTAATACAACTTACTTTATGTGTCTACCACCTTCATCTAATCATATGTACATAATTAAAAACATTTAAAAACCAATTATATTTTATTATGTGTTGTGCCTTTAAGTTTTTTTTCAAAAATAACATTGTAGCCATGATAACAAACATATGATCATCACAACATTACATTTTATCAATTCATAAATCAATAAGTTGTCACAGGTCATTCTAATTCAAAAAATATATAATCATAACTAACATCATCACATCATAATCATATCATCTAAATAACCAAGTAATCATGAAATGTATATCACTGTGTAATCATACATCATCCACATATGTTATTCATCACATGACTATCTAGGTAAGAAATCAAAAATTCATCCATCAAAACATCATGTCCAACATTTCCACATGTCCAAAAAAACATCTCATCATAACAAACATCATCATATCATAAACATCATGAATATCACATCACATAGACACATCATAATCATCCTACCATCTATCACATCCATAGAAATATGATGCACTAGCCCATAACCATGTCAGGAATATGAATTACATCTAGTCAACCATAACCATAACAATAATTGGAAACATCCTATTCATGTCCATTAAATCATAAACATTATCATATCATAAATAACATCCATCAATATCTAATATCATCATAAATTAAATAGCCACATCATCATATGCCTATCTAGTTGAGTGCACATAAACCATAACATGCTAATCATATGAGTATAATAATCATAAAGAACATCACATCCATAAACATTAACACAAACCATAAACCATGATCACATATATATTTCATAAGCTCCTACAAATGATCATATATACAATAATGTACATGTCTCTCTAAAATGTCTATACATCTTGCTACATCAGCTCAGAGGTCAGTATCAAAATCATATGATACATAAAAAATACAATGTCTCAAAATAATTTAAGACCATGAAGCACCACTACCTCTTGGAGACTATCCACCTCCTGAGCTTGCATGTCCCCTATAGATGTAGCCCACTAACCTAGTGTCATGCTACTAGCCCATCTGGTGATCCTTGATCTATACTCACCCTGTTTGGGCTCATCAACAAGATGAGTTAATAATACAACCTTATAATAGTGCAACTCCTCTACTATAAAAACATATCTTTCCATGGAGATAGTCCCTAGTGGTCCTACAAGTGTTGGTACTTTCCCTCCTACCTATCTAAGAGAGTCTCTCTCCTATGTAACCATGGCTAACTAATCCCTAGACTGATCCCTCTCTCTTATAAGAGTGGCCAAATAGCCTTGTGTTACATCCCTTTCTTTAGTCACTAATGCTAAGGATGCCTATGCTATGACTAGTGCTACCCATGCCTGATCCCTCTTAACAAATAGTGCCTATCTATCTAGGGCATCATCATCCCTTTGATCACCACCCCCACCTCTACATCCATGTTCATGTCTTATATACCCTCATCACCTCCAAATTTTTTTGCATCATAGTATGACTATAACCATGTTGGGTAATCATTAGTGATACCTACATCATCAATCTTTGCCCTTGTTTAAAGCTCCTCATGATCAATAAATACATCCTCAAGATTTAGAGTAGAAAATTGGAACTCTATGTCCTCCCTCCTATATCTAGGAAAATCCTTAAGGATATTCTATACTAGTCCAATTTGGATACTCACCCTATCTAAATGGATCAACTCTACCTCTAGATATTGCCTCCCATAAGATCCATCTATAACTCTATAGTAATAAATTCTATCTCATATGATCGAACCATGCAAGAATTTAGAAATATGATCACCAAAACATGTCTCCCACCACCAATGCATCTAATTAGTCCTTTTACCAATCTAAACCATGTGACCCTCCACCTAATCTTATCAGTGCAAAATCATATCTCCATCGCATAAACCCCAGCTTGAATTCCATCTAAATAAATCCATGTCATGGTAGACCATCTACTCAAATAACTCTAATGTCCTCATAATCTTAATAGTGTAACACAAACACAACACTAATACCATACCTCTTATGTTCCCTATATCCTTAGATATCTTGATATATCTACACTATTAGGATAGGTAGATAAGCGTATACTATCCAATCCATCACCATACCTACCAAAACACATAATAATAGTGAAGGAAACCTACCACTACTCAAGTCAGATAGTGTGTAACAAGTCACTACCATCATCATCATTGTGATGACACATCTCAAGCCCCTATCCATGTGATATGAAGGTGCATAATGTAAGCCTCCAACATGCCAACTTGCATGCACTACATCATCACCATAAAACACACCCATAAATTGGTCTCACTCTTTGCCATCAAGTGCTCTATCGACTCAACTCATAGTGGTAGCTACATGATTTGGTGAAATTCCTCCAGCAATATCATCATCTCTCCTATAGGAATTAGGAGTGTGTTAGTGTTTATATCCCATGTCTTGATGAGTGACACTAATATCACCAAATTTTGGGGCACACATTGATGATACTTGATCCCAACCAAGCCCACCACTGACAAGTGGTCCCACACCTGGTTTATCATCACTTGACAAACCTCATTTAGTAATTATGACACTCAATCTCTTATCTATAACTACTCCTTTACCTACAAGGTTTGATACTAGTACCTTAGTTTACCTACTTTAGCATGCCTTTGCTTACAAATTTTACCTATTACCCCTATTTACCTCTTAACCCTTCCCTAAAATCACAACCTACCACTTTAACCTATACCTTTACCCACTAGCCTTACCCCTTACTTAATTTAACCCTAACCAACCCTTAACACTTCTTTTTTCAAACATTTTTTTATTGACTAATAATAGTCCATTTTTAGAACCATAATCAATTACAACATTGACTATCGATGGTCGATGATTGATTGATGATAGTTTTTTTTGAAACTCTCATTGATCAAATCATTGATTATCAATGGTTGATAATCTACCAATGATAGCTTATTTTTTAAACCATCACTGCTCACACCATCAACCACTGATGATTATGAGACTAACAATTGATGGTCACCACATAGTGACTTATAAATGGTCACCTATCGACTATTGATAGTTGATAATGACTAGTGACAATCAATAGAGACCATTCATGGTCACTTTATAGTGATTGATGGTGGGTAAACCCTAGCCCTTACCCTTTATTCTCTACACATAATCACCAAACATAACAAAATACTTACCATTATAACCTCCCTATACCTAACCCCCACCCATCTACCAAATTCTCACCTTCAAACCTCCCCCCACATATTTTCACAATGCCTAAATATACCCATCCATAACCCTAAACAGCCATAAAAATATATAAATTCAAGTCCAAATCTACCAAATACAAGTGCATTACCTACCTCATTTCATGATTGTTGATGTAGAGGTTCCCTTAGAACCACCACCACACACCACACTCTCTCTCATCATCTTTGCATCTTATTGGGTCAATGTCTCCAGCCAACCCACCTCTATCAAAACCAAATCACCCTCAATCACCCAAAAAACACTCAACTCACTCAATCACTAATAAAACCTCTAACCATCACTACTTTTTCACACTCACCAAGAGATAAGAAATGTAAGTTATAAATAATAAAATGAGAAAATAGAACCCTTAATGGAATTTTAACCTCACCCTTTTACAACAAACATTTGACTATTGATAGTCATTAGGTGACCATTGATGGTCAACCTTGACCATCGATGGTAAACCTCATAACATTTTTTCCATTAAAACTTAAATTTTGTTTTCAATAACCACTTTCCACCAACCAACTTAACTACTACATACCCATGGAGCTTAACAACTCCACCAAGTAACCAACCACATACCCTTGATATTTGTCTCATTGGCATAAATTTCACATGTTTTACAATGACCTTACCTTGATCACCTATCCTACTATGACTACATTACCATCTTGAGTAGCTTGTACTCATGTTACTTTTGCGTACCGACCAAATTGTTTCTTCACAGTACTTCCTACCTTGGATACCTATGAATATATTTTTCTTACCTAAAAGACTTATCTTTATGATTATAACCTAACTATCATGCCTAAATATGGTCATTTTGTCTACTTTTCACTTGGTATTCTAGTGTCAACCTTATTTTTACCTAACTCACTCAGTTATGGAAGTCTAGTTAATACATGATATGTGATATTGCATTTAGTCATATTTTATGCATGTGTTTGTGACTCAAAGTCCACTTCAACTAATGTTATCACCCACTTAACCATTTTTCAAAATCTCACCCTATTATATTACACCTCATCACATCCTAGTTTGAGGGGGAACACCTCTTCCCATGCTTAGGGAAACTAAACCTTTGACTTAACCTTCCATTTTTTTGTTTTACAACTTATAAATATAAACTATATAATAAAAAAGGGAAAAATATAGACATTATAAATCCACACACTATAGTTCTAGATGTCACACAAACTCCTAAAACACCTTATAACCCCTTAACGACCACTTCCTAATCATTACACCATAAATTTAAGTCAAGCTGACCAACTAACTGACTAACTTTGACTATTCTACCTTGACCTATTAACCATTGACAGTCGACCCCTAACTGTCGATGGTTAGACCAAACCACTGACGGTCAGTTGTTAACCAACTTAAAGGTTAACTCTAGCTCAAATACACTTTGATTTTTTATTATTAGCCACTTACATAATTATGCATGTTAAGACTAAAATTAGATGACCTATTGAACACCTTCTTTGAACTTATTGTTTCACCTCTCCCTTAATTTTATAAAAAGAGAGGAGGAAAAGGTGAAAGGAAGGGCAATAATCATTAGGTAATATCAACAATTATCAGAGCTTATTTTCCTAGAGTTTCTTTTATATGTCTTCTCCTAATTAATGTAATATATATCACAAGCACTAAAATTCATCAATTATAACCAAGACACTGACACTCTGATAGAATTAATCTAGGCTCCACAATGAGTTTTTAGCCACTGGCCTCAACATTCTTCAGGAAACAAAGCTAAGTATCTATTTTTAGTAATTATTTCCTTTGTTTCTATCTCGTAACCAACTTCTAGCCTAAACATACCTCCTAAAATCACTAAACCACTTTCCCAACTAAACCTACCCTTTACTTGAGCAAAATTTGATAGTAATCACTGATAGTCACTTAACTACCAACAATTTTCCCATAACCACTGATGGTTACCTAACTATTAACAGTCACCTAATTGCTGATGTTTCACCCAACCATTGATGGTCACTATGTGATAATTCCAATATCAAGTTAATTTCACCTAAAAAACCTTAACAAAATCCCACTTTCTAATTTTTTACCTAAGCACAAAACATCATCCTATTTTTTGAACCATGTCTAATTCATTTATCATTAATAGGTAATCATTTATTTCTATAATTAGTCAAATTCACCTCTTTCAATAACTTCTTGTATTTAGTTTCAACATCTTCTATTATTCATGCAAGTAATTTATCTTTCATTTTCAAAACTTGATTGTTTAAAAGTGTAGATTTATAGCATCCAAGGAAGCCCATGTTTCTTAGATCTATCTTGATAGGAAATATAGCATACTAACTAACTAATCAACTATTTCTCTAGTGATTTTTTTATCTATAGGTCATTCTTCCCTAGACAAAGAGGAATACCAACAACCTTTTGGATCATAGAGTGCAAACCAAATCCGAGTTCTTCTAACCTCACCCTCCTTTCAAGTTTTAAAACTTTCTTCTAAGAAATAAAACAAAATTTATGTGAAAATTTTAATATGTAGATATATATAGAATAATTATTTTGTTAGTGATTTGTTTTGTGATTTATTGGATTTAATTTATCATATAACTGTAGGAATATTTTTCATATTGAAACACATGATTATACCTAATATGAATTAGTCTCAAAATATGGTTGGAGGTGTAAGTAGATGAATGTAACTTTAGGGTTTGTGTGTATTCTACATGGTATTATAATGCTTTAATTCTAAGTGATGTAAATTTAATGTTGTAATAATATTTGGATTATTTAGCATGTGGTAAGGTTTTAAGTTTATATGGTTGTGTAAGAAATTCAAGGATATACATTTCAATAGTGTATGATGTTTTAGTTATAGGTTATAATTATATAAACATTTTATTTGGTTTTAGTTATCTTTCATAATATATTGTGCATGGATGTTAATTAAGTTTGAGTAAAAGTTTAAAAAGGTAGTATGTTATATTGTATTAAGAATATATATAACTATGTGATGAATGAAATTTATCAAATACAGTTGTAGGTAAAATTCATAAATGAGTTTGGGTCAGTATATATTAAAACATAACTTTATATCAGTTTTTATATTATATATATATATATATATATATATATATATATATATATATAGACACACACATCATATATATAATTTTGGATCTTCATGAAAACAAGTAGTGGAAAGTTTTTAAATATGTTTTATTATTGTTAACTCAATCTGATGACTATTAAAACTATATAAAACTAGGTGTGGGAGGCATCTCTCACACACACTTTTATAAGTAAATGATGAGCCATATTGACTAAGCCTTATTCTATATACTAGACACCATAACAAATTAGATTTTTCATAGGAAATAGGATTATTTGGATAATAAAATAGTTATGATTTGAACCTAATTTTGATTAGTATGTGGTTTTGTAAAACTTATAAGTATTTTTATATTGCAAAACATAAAATTTTATGATATATACTAGATTTGAATACATGTATGAATAGTAGTTGGAGGCATAAACTATAATTATTTTTCATAAATTATCTATTGTAGACACATAAATTACATTTAGTGTCCAAATTTACTTAAAACCAATTAATTATTCTTCCTAAACATAATTCATGATATTTCCCTCTTCTTAAAGAATTGAATAAATCAAATTTAATTAATTGTGCACATTTTAAATCTATATTTAAATATTAAATATGGGTTTTACACCTCGCCCAATATGTTCCACCTTAATCTACCTCACATGTTGACTCATCCCAACCAAACCCATAACTTCTTCAACTGCCTTTGAGTCATCCCTTGAGTCATCAAATAGTTTGACTAATTCTTGATGACTCAGTTAACCATTTCCATGTTTCTCTCAACCATTTGAAATGGTCATCATCCTCATCGATGAGTTCTCACTAGCCATTGTAAATTATTTGGATCATTTAAAATATCTAAATAATCTTCCACCATTGGATCTTTCCTCCATAAATCTAGATATAAACATTAAATCCATCACTTTCATCATCCTAACTTATGTTAATGAACTGTTATCAAAATCACAAGTGAATCCAAAGTGAATCAAAACTACCAAAGAGCTTTTTACACCAAAATGATACCCATTTTACCTTGTATTGAAAGAGTAAACAATCACATTTTAAAGAGAGCTAATCAAATATACATCTCAATGGAGGAAGATTTTGCTACTAATATATAAGTTTGTGTTTGTTTCTTTTGTTTTATAGATCTATATTAGTTTGAGATAGTTTAGATTAATATTTCTTATTCTAGATTACACTTCTATATTCTCTTCAATACATTTTGTCACACCCAGTGGGGCATTCAATCATATTTTTCAAATCACACTCATCATAATTGCATTTAGAAAGCATTTTTAATTTGATTTTTTGATTTTTCTTTACATATGCATATAATCTTGGTCTTGTGAGTGTTATTTGAAGTAATATGTTGTTTTTTGGCACTTTTTGCTTGGTTGTGCATGACTACTATGTAACTATAGAATTCAAGACATTAATTAAGAAATTATATCCCATAGCTATGAAATCATTTTTAATCATATTTCTAGATTTACTAATTTTCCTTTTAACATCATTTTATATTTGCTTTATGGTTTTGTATGTGTTTTCATTTTTTTATAACTCTCTATTATAGGCAAATAATGAATTCGACAAACTTATTAGTGAAATCACTACTCCAAACTATGAATTTATTTTAATCAGCTATGAAATCATTAACCTTATCCAAGAAATCATCTCAAAAATATGAAATTATCCTCCTATTTTTTTGTTTTATATTTTTTCTCTATAGTTCAAACTATGAAATTGTATTACAGCTATGAAGTCATCATATGAAATAGTGAAATTGTCATTTTTAGCAACAAAATAATCATTTATACTAGTGAAATAATTTTTTCAACTATGAAATCATCATTCTAAACAAAAAATATGTAACTCTATCTATGAATTTGATAAGTTTAATTGTAAATTATTTTGTAACTAAAAATTCATCTACTCTATGTTTTCCTGCATTCTCTATTATTTTTTATGTCTATCCATTTAAAATTTCACTTTTCTACTTTACTATGTACCTCTAAATTTGTAAGAAAGCCTAATTTTTATGTTTTTATTGTGATTTTTATTTACTCCATTACAGGTTTCCTTGAATCTAAGGCGAAGGAAACACTCTAACTAATTATTTATAAAACACTTGTCAAAGAAATTTTTGCAAAAGGGCTAAAACAAAAATAGAATTATTTATTTTTTGATACTAACGTATCAATTTAATTTTTCAAGTTTATATTAATTATATCACATTTGATTTGAGTTAATTATTTCATTTTAGCATTATGTTTGTGTTGTGAAATTATGTACGATCTTCCCTTGGCATCACATTGGTGAAGATAATCGAGAATAAAAAATAATTCATCATTTTTTTTGTTACCCACTTTATGTTTGAGTATGTTATTTCTTTGGAATCACATTGGTGACTATACCTATAAATAAAAAACAAACACTAAATTTTTATTTCTTTTTTTGAGGGCTCTATTGACCATGGATTTCACCACCATGTAGTAGTTTGGCCAAACCCTATGTATAATTGGTATATATAAATTAAGATTCAGATATTTTAATTTCCTAAGTGGTTGTGTATTTTAAGTAAATCATGACATGATGTAATTTCATGATCAAATACCTAAGGTTTCAATAGTTGCCTCAAAATATGATATTGTTGATTGTTAACACACTAAACCCCATATGACTATGTTAGGAACTTTGGGATAAGACCTAATAGTGTAATTATACTCTATCTAGTTATTATATATAATCAATATTCAATTTAATGAAATTTATATCAAATTAATCCCCTTAAATAATATTATTCAAACCTTAATCCTAAGAAAACCTTATTTTCCATTCAACTTTGGTGCATCGATTAGAAATTAGCATTGAGAAGTTACCTTCCACACACCCTCAAAACTAGACTCATTGGGCCATAGGAATGATAACATATTTTATGGTTAGTGACTTAAAATATTATTCCATGATTGAGAGCATAAAAAAGTGAAATTAGAAGGCCCAAACATTGTTCATAACCCTTATCCTAGTTTTTCACCTTTTTGTACAATTTCTTGACTATTTAAAGTAGGACTTTGTTTGTTGTTTCCTTGTGTTTTCCATGAGATTCAATATCCTTTTTTGTAAACTAAATTATTTTGAGTTTTAAATTTATCAATACATCCTAAAATTAAACTTTTCCTAAAAACTCAAAGTAATTAGTTTAAAGAATCAGATTTTTTTAGTCACTTTGGTTACTATTTTTAGTTTAAATCTTCCATTTCTTTGAGTTATTTTATTTTATCCTACTCATTTCACCTATCACTATTCAAATTTCCATGCTTAACAACCCAAATTCAAGGGCTAAGACATTTGGCAATGATCCTTTTCAATTCACCAGACAAAGAGCATCATGTATAAATAATTGAGATAACCAAACAAAAAGAAGAAGAAAAAATAAGGGTTTAACAAGATGAGGATATCCCCAAAGATATGAAACCTCAACCCTCCTTTTATCAATATATCATGTCCAATAATAAAAATGTCTTGCTTTAAGCCTTGGGTTTTGGAGAAACATTCTTTCCTAACTTTGATATATAGAACTTGTAATACTTGATTGCAAGCAAAGAACTTTCATCCTCTAATCCTAATCAATTTACTTCACTAGGTTATTTATAGGGTAGCAATTCCCTTGTAACAACCTCACAATCTCATACCCAATTCTCTTAAGGTAAAGGCAAAACTATGTTACATGAAGAATCATCTCAAACAAGCCATGGATTCTCCATGGAAATTCATTCAACCCTAGGTAACCAAGATATTATGTAATTTCCATCTCATCAACCAAACAATATTTTTGGTAACCCTAATGTGAATGTGAATCCTAATTTACCTTCACCTATTTGTCCAACTAATCCAAGTTTGAACATGCCTTCAAAATCACCAATCATTCATCCAACCAATCAAAACTTGAATCTTAATTCAAGTTTACTAATCACATAATAATTAAATCCAAAATTGAGCATGGTTATCCAATCTAATTCAAGTTTAACTAATCAAAATTTGGCTACACAAAATTTTAATGTACATCCAAATTCACAAGGTTATTGTAATATTAATTTGAGTTTAAATCTTCATTCAAAGTCATAAATCAACCCCAATAATAGTATATAAGGCTCACCCATGATTAAAAACCCAACTCAAAACCAAATATTCAACACTCATTCTAGCTTTAAAAATCAACCATCTAATCCTTGTTTGAGTATTTCTTCACACACAATCAACAATATAAATTTAAATAGTGGTTTACTAAATCAATTTTATTCTTATAATACTCTTTGATTGGTTCCACCCAATCCAAGTTCCAATCAAAATTATAATATAACTCCAACTCATTTTAACTCTAATCTAAACCCTTCATTTAAATCCAACCCAAATCCTAACACATATTTAAACCAAAACCAAACACTAACTAATTTGAATAGTCCTACCTTCAATCTTGACTTTAACTTCAATAAACCAAACATAAATATTACTTTTAACCTTAACCAAAATTTTAAAAAAAACCAATCTAAAATCCATTTCAACCAAACCAAGCTAACTCTAGTTCAAATGTAGGTTCTAATCCAATTAATTTAAACTACAATATGCGCCGACAACAATCCAATCCAAATTTGTTTAATCAATCTAATTTTTGTTAAAACATTAACCCAAACCCAAGTTCAACAAATTTTGGTTCTAACCTAAACCCAAGTTCATTAAACTTTGGTTCTAATACAAATCCAAACCCAATGAATCTTAGTTTCAACCCCAATTTCAATCCTTTTTCAAACCCTAAAAACATTAATTTTAATAGCCAACCTCCAAAACAATTTAACCAATAAATGAATAAAATTCCATAAAACATAAAGTAATTCATTTTTTATCCCTCCAATTTAATTAATCCACCAAGTCAACTCAACCAACTATCCCCATATCTTATACAATATTTTCAAACCATAAAGGATATAGTTCAACACTTACAATATGGTGCTTATTTTAGGCAAAAATAGTTCAAATTTGAGGAAATTTGTTCATATTCTTAAAATTTAAGTACAATGACCACACCTTTTCAAAATTACTTAAAAATCACAAAATTTAATAAATACAAAGGTAAAGGGGATCCCGAAAAACATTTAACTATCTTATATCATACATGTGTAGATGTTGTTTATAGTAATGAATACATGTTGCATCTATTCCCATGAAGTCTCAGGGACCAAGCCCATGAATAGTTTTCACACCTTGTAAAAATATATATTTTCAGCTTTGAGGACTTATCTTAAGAATTTATCCATCACTTCTCTTATAACATCCAAAATAATTTGAACACTTTGGATTTACACAATACCAAATTACACAACAATAAAACCTTTGCTTCCTTCTTATAAAGATGTTGAGAAATAGCAAGTCATTTCACATGGTCATTTACCAAAACTAAACTTATGGACATATTCATGAATAATTTAAATTTAGACTTGGGACATCTTTGACCAAGATCCTTTGAAAAAATCATTGAAAATGGAGTTCAAGTAGAAAGAACATTAATTAATAGATGTGTGATAAAAATATTTAAACCAGATCATAATAATTCCTCTAAACTGATATAAAAACCAAAATCATTTACCAAGAATTAAAACCATGTTGGAGATGGTGTGAATGGTGTAAAATAGATTCAAAACCCTCAATATCAAATACAAACCTATAATTAACCAAATAATAACGTCACTATTCCCAGTGGAAAACCTATACAAAGAAGACCTAAGTATAAATTCAATTAACTAGGTGACACTTATGAATTTTTTTTTTAAATTTAGCACATGGAAACATTATCACATGGTCCAATAACAAACCTTTCGATGAAAATATTCCTAAACTAATTGGTATAAAGAGGATGAGTATTGTGAATACCATAGGATCAAAGGATGTTCGAATAATAGGTGTTTGCACCTAAAACAATATATTCAACACCTCATTGATAGAGGAGACATACCCATAAAAAATCAAACATCCAAACCATCTAACAACTAAAAATAGGGAATATACCAATATCTATTCCCCAATCATGAACAAATAAAATGAAAGTAGAAACAAGAACAACTAGAAGTTAGTAATGTTAATTAATAAAGTCATCCTTTTGATTCTATATTCAATAGCATTGATTTTATGCATAACCACATGAATGTCATTACTTTTCCATCATAGAATTTCACTTTTTCCATAAGGTGTGAAATTCATATTATTCTAAGTGCATCATCCTCTAATGTTGAACACAAGTAAAACATTATCGACCATATTGAGAAAACACCAATAAATATTTCAATATTCGACATTATTAAGATGTCTCATGTACATAAGATATCTTGTAAAAAGTTATCCAAGAATAAAACATCCCTTAGGACATCAATATTACAAATCTATAATAATTAATAGGTTATTTTTCCACTAATAATCAATTAATGTTTGATCATTATAATGTCTCTCCTTTATGATCAAATCATAATCTCCCATTGTACATAGAGATTATCATTTGTAGGCACAAGGTGAAAAGGGATTTTATAGGTAATGGTTTGACACTAAATCTATGCACATTAAAACTTATAAAACACCTAGGATATCCAATTATAACATTGGAAACAAATATTATTACTATAAAGGCATATGACAAAAATGAGCAAAAATCTATAGGAACAATATATATTCCTTTTATGGTGGATTCCATTATTAAATAAACTCTCATTCATATCCTTGATCTTGATCTACCATACAACATACTTTTTGGACATCCATGGATACATTATATGAATACCATCCCATCCACCCTACACTAATGTTTGAATTTTTCCCATGCAGGTATGGAAGTTACTACACAAGTTGATCTTCAACCCTTCTGTTATAGCCTTAGAATGCACCCTTAGCTAAGAAGGGGATTATTCCTAGTCTAACATGGGAATGACCCTAGGCTGTGGGTTACCTAATCTTGGGTCAAACATCTAGGATTTTTAATGATACTAGCTCCTATGATTTATCACTTAGCTCATTTACAGTAAAACCTACTAATTGTTAGGGTGAAAAGGGAGATAAATATAACTAAAAGTGAATTCTAAGATAATGTTGGTGATGCACCTAAACGGATTACTCATCCACTCTATTAGAAATTATAAAAACACTATTGAGACAAGCAAAAGACTAAATCTATAACTCCAAATGTCTATTATACATCAATATTTCATGCAGAGGTTCACCAAGTGATCAAACCTGAAGGAAGTAATGAAAAGGCCCGATTCAAGGCACTAACTAGTCAATGTATTCTCTTGCTAGCTTTAATTAAATTAAATTAAACACTAAAAATGACCTCCATAAATAGATAAAATAGTATCTATGTGAAATAAATAATTGATAAGGGAGAGATTTATAGCACATCTACAAATCAAACTGACATTAACACACTATATTAGAACAATGAAATCTAAAATAGTCATTTATTTATCTTAGGAGGTTACAAAGATTAATTTTGGAAGAGTCTAGTCATTCCTAAGAGAGGGATCCATTTCAAGGCTTAGAATCCTATATTTATAGCATAATGGAATGAGGGAGATAAGGAACACATTTGGGAGAATAGAGAAGGAGTCATCAATGATCAAGACAATAGTTGTTCTAGCTCCTCAAACTCCTCATGCATTAATGTCACTGGGACTTTGTACCATCTTTCACTTGACTTGATTATGAGGATAAAATCCTCATTCTTTAGAATTGTTAGAGCCATGACCATATCTACTTTGATAGGCTATAGGTACCTATTTTTGTAGGATTTGGTTACGTTGAATATGACACACTTATTCATAGAAATCCATATATACCCTTACTTCAATATATAATCATAGGTCTTACTATAGATTGAAAACCAATCTCATTTATTGGTTTTCATATAGCTATAATATCAATGGAAAACCTATAGGTGACAGATTCATTTTTCAATTATATTAGGTTTCAACAGACCTATTCTACCTCTGAACCTTGTGGAAGCCAAGGACTTGTTATATATATATATATATATATATATATATATATATAATTTAAAGAACAATGATCATAGTCATGCAATAATATTGTGACCTTAGAAAATGGGCTCTATAAATTCTAAATCTTTGAAACAAATGTCAAGATTGCTTTAATGGTGATTAAACTTCATCATATTCATCCTGACAATATGACTATGTCCCATGTTTATTATTGATTTACTGAGCTTTAATGGTGACATAGCCCTTTGAAACATTGATTTTAGTTTGACTTTAGTTACATTCGACCTCTATTGAAGTCTCTTGGATTCAAATTTTAATGTTGGCCATTGATTTTGAACCAAGCCTTCCAAATTATGACATTTTTCATCTCTACATTCTATGGGATATTTTTTTAAGTTATATGATTTAACATGCTTGCAACATGTGGCATTCTCTCATTCATCCTCAATAACATTGACTCTTTGACCTTACATGAAATGTTGATCTTTCTCTGTATGAATAAATGTGAGCCATAGATCTTATGAAAATTTAACATGCTTAAGACACTTATTATTTATGCATTTAATTTTAGGATCCATTGACTTTTTGGCCCACCACTGACCATTGATCTATTTTTTTATGATGAATCACACACCATTGATCTATTTGGGCTCACTAGCCTTATGAATCATCACATGGAATTATATCTTGACTTAAGCTCCTATGATATTGACACTTGTTATCCATTCATTCATCCTTGGAATATTTAAATCTAAACAATTATTTTATGAGGCTTAAACTTAATCTTCCCATACACATTTCACTCTACAAGTCTAAATTTAAAGGTTTATATCTTGAGATAGCAAGCTCATCAAGATTACAAATTTGTAGAGGATGATCTTGGCACTAAATGAATTAATCCTATGTGACTATTCATCCTTAGGAGTATCTCTAAGTGAACTTATTAAAATAATAATCAAGCTGACCTATTCATTTCTATGTGATGTACCATGATGGTCTGGTTCTTCTAGGCTTGTACATGAAATTATTATCTTTTTGGAAGGATCCAATGAACTTATAAGACTTTGTGTAACATGATTCAAGCCCATAAATTCTTGAAACACCATGAAAACCTACTGTTATTATTTAATATTGTAATTCTATACCTACTCCTAATCCATTTGATCCTTTATTCCTTCAAAAACTCTCGTCATCCTCTCTATCTAGGCAAAATCCTAGTATGTGGGCAAAAAATGCATAACATCTTTGGTAATTCAATAAGGAAGAAATCCTACTATGCTTGAAAACCTAGACCATTTGTTTTGGCTGGTCCATTGGATATGGAGTCTCCTTTCTAGTTCAACATATTTATCTAAAGCTAAAAATTGGCTACCAACCTCTAGATAACTCTTTAAACAAACAAGGACCAAAAGGAACAAAAAAAAACAAAACAAAGTGACCCAAGGCACTTACTAAAGGGAAACACAAAATAGAAGGGAAACTATACTAAATAAGTCAAGGACCACTAACCTAATGAAATAAGGAAAATAAGACAAAAGGGAAGTAGACTATTGCTTGTGTTAATCACTTATTGAAATAAATCAAACCTAGAACAACTAACCTATAGTGACAAGCTTACCTCCAGGTTCAAATAGAAATCTATTTGTTGAAACTTTGAAGCATGATTTCCATTTATTAATAACTTTATTCTATAACTAAGAGAAATTATATTCTCATGTCTTCTTGGGGAAGCAATTGGTTCCTCTACTACCAATTTTAAGTGCATGAATAGTAGACATGAGTCTAAGACCCAATCATACTCCCAAATTTATGGACTTTGTAGGAACAACTTAAATTCTTATTCATTCATGAAATATTGATTATGAACATATAGACCAACTTTATCTATCTCCTTTGACATATCTACAAGGCTAGATTCTAAGGGAGATGGATCTGATCTTAGGACTTGTTGAGGTCATTTGAGATCATTCTCAGCTTCCAAGAGTAGAGAGATGTCTGAAGTTGAAGAGAAAATTTGATAACCATGCTTAAAAAGTTCAAACATGTAATCTTCTGAGAGAACAACTACTTCTTTCTTGACGAAGGCACTTTCCTTAGCCTAAAATGGACCACATTCAAGTAAATAATAACCTGAATTAAAGATAACAAAAAAATCTAAAGATTTGTTCTCTTGAAGCTATAGTTTAATTTGGATTTCTTCAAGATAAATGTTAGAAGTAAACATATCAATTCCTTGACAATAATCATGAGGTTGTAAGTCTCTTTTTGATATCTCAATATGATCAATCAACACTTCTTCATCTTTAACATCAAGTTGATGACTAAGCATACTCTCAAAATTATCTTGTTCTTCACCTTCTTTTACTAATTGGTACTTGTGTTCTACTACTTATATAAGATCTTGTCCTTCATGATGAATGGAATCTCTTGAGTCACTAAAATAACTCATGGAAAACACCTTCAACTTGTATAACTAGAGTGTCTTCCTCTTGAACATAAAAAAACTCATTTTCATGTACTTGTTCTTTCACTTACATCTCAACCTCTACCTCAACTTTTTCTTGCACTTTTTCCATATTTTCATCATTATAGAAGACTAAAATAGTTTATCCTTACCAATAGGTGTCCCAATCATGATTTTATTTTCCTATTCACTCAATTCACCTTCATTTTCTATTTCCTTAGCTACATATTCTTGATTTGCCTCACAAAGGAGAGGCTCTTTCTCAAAGAGTGGCATAGTAGATCCTTGAAAATATTTAATAGGATGAGAAAGGTCCAAAGAAGTTACCATAAATACCTAATTTTTCTCATAGATATGCTCTTCTTGGATCACCTTTACCTCCTCTCTCTATTTTTTTGCTTCTTGAATGGCTCTCTATGAAGGATAGACTCTAGGATTTTGAGGTAAAAGGAGTAGAGGTTGAATAATCTCCTTCTTGCTATTGAATTTAGCATCTTGGCTTATGTATAATTATTCTTCATTATTTCTTGATTGTTGAATATGATTCCAAGTCATAACCTGAGGTTTAGAAACCTCTACTTCTACACTTGTTTTTGTTATGGGTGGGAAAGAATAAATTTGACGCTATGTTGCCTTTGTATTTGCTATTGAATGTTGGAGATGCTAGTTAGAAAACTCAACTTGCCTGGCTAAATTAGCCTTAAAATCATAGACCAATTGGTTAGAGATGTCTCCCTATAAAAATTAAGATTAAGTCTCCTATATGATTTGCTAAGAAATATGGAGATTACTGTTCTCAACACATACTTGTTTAGCCTTCTAAGGCCTCTCTTAGATATACTTCTAAGTAAGAAAGTTAGGAAAGGTCTGAATGGACTCTTGAGGGCTATGGTAAACATTGGTTTGGCATTCATGAATGGAAAAGGGTAAATCTATGGGAACATGATGATGATTATGATGACCCTGCGGTTATTAATAAATAGCTAGCCTCTCTTCAATGTTTACTATTAGACAACTTATGTCTATAATATCAAAACTAAAATTTGAGTGGCCTTGCCTTATGAAGGATGCACCTACCTATTTAGCCTACTACAAATAATCTCTCATGTTCTAAATTTCATTCTTAAAAATATCATGTCCATATCTCTTTTGGGAATATATGTTTATCATCTATTTCTCATAGCCAAATATGGTTTATTTGAAGCTTGAGATGGATTGTTTTGGGGATTTATTAGGATGATTAGGAAGATAATAAGATTCATGAGGGTTATCATTGGATTGGTATGGGTCACCATATTATTTGTAAGGTTATATATATATATATATATATATATATATATATATATATTTGGTGATGCTCATCATAAGGCTAAGAGAGATCATGGTAGGGTTTATATGGGTCATGAAGAGGGCAAGAGCCATGTTCTTGACAATAAGGATCATGAGAAACTTGATAAGGCTCATCATAGCTTTGATATAACTCTTGGTAAGGCTGATTAAGCTCATATGGATCATATTAGAATTAGTAATAAGGAGGTGAATTATATGGGTATTAACCATAGATATTCATATCAACCTTTAATGAAAAAATTGATTAAAACTTTCAAAGAGACATACCTGGGTTGTTTACAACTAGAAGCATTGATATAGAGTTGCCATTGGTGCTAAATTGCTTGCTTTGAAAATCTAATTAGAGGAAAAACACACCAAAAATCTTTCCACTCTTTTGGATCTTGTCCCCCTAGGTGTTACAAAACTATTATAAACTTAGATTTTACCCTTATATGATAAGGGGATTGTTCAGGTCCTCCTACTAAAACTTAGTCTAACATGGGAATGACCTTAGGCTATGGTTTACCTAATCTTGGGTCAAACCTCTAGGATTTTTAACAAGGTTATATCCTATGATGTATCACTTAGTTCATTTCCACTAAAATATAATAATTATTGGGGTGAAAAGGGAGAGAAAGATAACTAAGAGGGTAATATAAGCTAATATTGGTGATGCACCTAAATTGATTACTCATCCACTCTATTTACACTTCTAAAAACACTAATGAGACAAGAAAAAGATTAAATCTACAACTCTAAATGTCTATTATGCATCAATATTTCATGCATAGGTTTACCAAGTGATCAAAACCTAAGGGAAGTAATGGAAAGGCCTAATTCAAGGCATTAACTAGTCAATGTATCCACTTGATAGCTTTAATCAAATGACATTAAACACTAAACATGACTTGTATAAAAAGATAAACTAGTATCTAGGTGAAATCAAGATGTGACAAGGGAGAAATTTCTACCACATATACAAATAAAAATGACATTAACACACTATACCATAATAATGAAATCTAAAATAGTCATCTATTTATCTTAGGAGGTTACAAAGATTGATCTTGGCAAAGTCTAGTCATGCCCAAGAGAGGGATACATTTCAAGGCTTAAAAGCATATATTTATAATATAATGGAATGAGAGAGAGGGTAACATGTGTGGTAGAATGGAGAAGGAGTCATCAATGATCAAGATAATAATTATACCAACTCCTCAAGATCCTCATACATTAATGTCATTGGGACTATATACCATCTTCCACTTAATTTTCTTATGAGGAAGAAATCCTTATATCTTTAGACCTAAAAAATACATGGCCATATCCAATTTGAGTAGCTATAGGTACTTACTTATTGAGGATCTAGATATGTCGAATATGAGACACTTGTTCATAACTATTCATATTTGCCCCTACTTCAATATCTAAGCATAAGTATTACTATATATTCAAAAGTAATCTCATTTATAGTTTTTCATATAACTTTAATATCAATGGAAAACCTATAGGCCACATAGCTTCATTTTTGAACTATATTAAGTTTGAACAAACGTATTATGCCTCTAAAACTTGTGGAAGCTGAGGACTTGTTATCTGCATAGATCTTCTTTAAAGATTAATGATCACAATCAGACAATAATACTCCAACCCAAAAAACTGGGCATCGTAAGTTCTAAATCTTCAATCAAGAGGTCAAGACTACTTTAATGGAAATGAAACTTCATCATAACCATCTTTAAAATATGACTATGTCCCATGTTTATTGGTGTTTGACCAAGCTCTAATGGTAACATATCCCTTTGAAATAATGTTTTTGGTTTGATTTAAGTCACATTTGACCTCTATTAAAGTTTTCTAGATTCAAATTTTAATATCTACCATTGATATTGAATTGGGCCTTCTTAATTATGACATTTATTAGCTCCACATTCTTCCATGGGATCCTACTATCAGTTCCAAAATTAAACATGCTCACACCATGTGGTGTTTTTGTATTCATCATTAGGAGTATTGACTAAAAACTATAGATTATATCCTTTTCAAAAAGTTACCTTTTTATATTTTACTAAAAACTATGGATTTGTCTTCACAAGTAAATGGCAATTCCATGATGATCTTATCCTTGTCATCACATCACAACTTATGTTGTCAAGCAATTAATATAATGATTAACATTGTGATTATTACAAATGGATAAAAAGGTTATAATAAGTAATCATTATTATTTTATGACATGATAAACCTACATTGTCATAATCACACCACATGCTTGGAGAGCTTTGAGCTTCATCTATAAAACTAACACAAAAAAGGTACCATTGATACCATAATTCATTTCTTGAACCTAGTGAAGTGTTATTTTCCTTCTTGAGAAGAGATGCAAACTATTTTGATTTGTGAGTCTTGAAAAATTTAGAATGGGATAGAAAAATAAATTTGAGACCAAATCTGTAGAAGGTATTTTAGGATATGAACTAGTAAAAAATATGTTTTAAGTTATAGGGTATCTCACATTTTTAATGAAATTCCAAGGTTTTGATTAAACCCTTGTCACAAATTTTATTCTCCACTCGAAGATAGGTTTCTCCACTATTAGAGGCATAAAAATTCCATTCTCTAGATATGTCATTAGCAAAATATCTAGGATTATAAATGAAGGGGCCAAGATCATAGGAAGATATTTTCAATGACCTCATCCACATTTCCATGGAAAGGGAGAAGTAGTGCTAGAGTGTTTTCATGACATCAATGGAAAACTCAAAGGTGTCAATAGACACTCCTTAACAGAACCATGGATTTTTGTATCTTTTTAGCTCATCAAATATATCACTTATGATGGATAGTGTAGTGTTTTAAGTTGTGTTTTAATGAGAATGTTTATTAATTTGTGGTATGTCTTGAAACATCCCAAACATAGAATCAACATACCTTCATCTTTGATAGGTCTTATATAAGCAATGACCATGAGGTACCCTAGTAATCCATCCTTTATCCACCATCATGGACTTATTTATTAATAATCCAACATAATTTTCTTAAGATATAATAGGGCATAGAAGCATGCATATATTTTTATGAGGGAAAGAAGAGGAAACACCTTAATATTTATAAGAGCATACCATGAGACCATTTTGATTCTAGATCTATTTCTCCACCAAAGGTCTCTTCCTCTAAAGTGAATAATCCTAAATTAGTCTAAAGTAAAATATCAACCTTTAGGGATACTTCACTTAGACATAAAATTCCCCTAAATGTGGTTATACCACTATATCCAAGATTAATATTAAGACTTAGGTCCTCAATAAGAAATGCTAAGCCATCTTCTCAGCCTACTTATGCATAAGAACCCATTAAAATAATAGAAGATGAGCCTAATAAAGACCCTATTCCAAATTCAACACCTAAGGAGGCCTCACATGAAGAAATGATTCCTTTCACTTAGAAGAGAAGAATAAAGATGATATTAGATTCTAATTATGATTAATTAATTTCTACAAAAACCCTTGATAGCCTACTCTAGGAACCACTACTAGTGCAACACAAGATAAAGAGGAAGTGGAGACTTATTTTCCATAAAAAAAATTGAGTAAATTTTTCCTTTTATTACCTAAATAAAATCATACATTCACAAATGGAAAGATCCCATGATTTATTAAGAATCCCAACCATCAAAAGGGATATAATAATTAAAACTACATCATGCCTTGGCATTATCCCAACTATAGGCTACAGTCAAACATAATGTAGAGGACATTGCTCAACTCTTATCTTTGATTTAGTGTAATTATTTTTTTATTTTTCTTTTATTTAAAAATATAGAGAACATTCAAACTCAGTATTTAAAAAAAAGTGAAGGGATAGTATCCTTGCATAAGAAGTTAGATGAATATGAGAATGAAGTGATTGACCTATGCAGTTATACCAAGAAATTTGAAGAATATAATGTTTCCTTGAGAATGAATCTCCTTAAATTTCAATATGATAATAGAGCATTGAAATCATAATTAGCCTCTATCTCTTATACTATGCCTCTTAAACCTATGGTAGATCAAAGTTGTCAAACCATTATGTCCTACTCTAATGTCAAAAGTCATTGGGAACAAAATTGTTTTAACCTTGGAGAGTTAAAGGATTAATAAAAAATTATTAATAAGGAGAAACAAAATTTAAAAGAATACCTAAAATAAGCACAACAATAGGAAGAAAAATATAGATAAATTATACAATTTACCTATATGCTTGGTGAAAAGTTTTTAGCTTGTATGAGTTCATCTCCCTCCTATAGTTTATTATTACATGAGAAATTTTGTATATGAAATTTACTCCAAACCTCTTTTGGATTGCCACATGAGATTAAAACAAGTGAAGAATTATTGATAGTTTATCAAAAAAGTAATCTTGATCATAATATTTATTATGTGAATTTTATCCATTTGATATTATTTTGGGAAACACTAATAATTTCTTGGTCAATCTATTTATTGGTGAGTTATAATTTAGAGCCCTTCTCTCCACCTAAAAAAACAAATAACATGGTAGGATAAATATAATGATCATGTGAGTACTACAAGAGAAGTTAGTATATTCATCAAACCCTAATTTTGTGATGCATGATAGGTAATAGAAAAATTCAAAATATTATATTTTTAATGATCTAAAATCTATGATCACTATATTCACACTGTATAGGATGGTATTATCAATTTTGAATTATTTGTTCAACATTTCTTTGATGAAGTTATAATTTCTTATAGTCAACACTAGAATATATTGACAGGTCCTTTAAAAAGGATAGAAGTTATCTCCCTTATAATATAATATGGACCTTTAGGAGATCTAAGACCATCACTCAGATCATTACCAATATACTTCAAGAAGGAGGACAAAAATTGTGGATTGGGATGAGATTCAGACCGCCTCTATTGCTTTCCCCTATGTCTCCATGGCAGAACATAGGGCAATATTTTGAAGAACAATTTTATATTTGAATTCATTTTATCAATAGGCATATGGGATTTACTTCTACTCATGAGAAAATATTACAATATTTTTACTACATCTATGATCTCAGCCTCATATTGGAGTTGAGAATCCACACTTATGGGAATTGCAAAAGGTAAAGTGTGGGGGAAATGATGAATCCACACTTTGACTCATTATAACCATGATATATCATCATTCACATCCATAAATATTCCATTTAAGTTGAGAATTGTATGTAGTCTTAGGGTTTATAACTATTCTATGGTAGAAGATGAATGCTTTTGTATTGTTAAGTTTATATGAGTTTGAGTTAGCATTATTTACATAATTATCTAATTATTTTAATTTTTAGTCTCCCATATTTTATATATATAGGTATTATAACATATAAATAATATTTTTTATATGACCTCATGAAGACAAGGAAGTACCATGACCATGGACTAATAATTTGAGCAAAGATCCAAACTTTTCTAGGCATTCTACAGACCTTGATAGATAGATATAGATTATGATAGTCAATCTACAGATTATGACAATCAAGATACAAATTTTGATACTCATACTATGAACTCTCACATCTTATTATTGAGTTATCCAAACCATGTTCTAAGGGTTCCAGAAGTTCCTTCAGCTATTCTATGATAATCCAAGACTCCTCTAGATACTTTTTATTTTTACATATGTCTATATATAAAATTCTAATTATGTGTAGCTTTCCTTTTATGTAAGCTAGTAGATATAGGTTTCAATTTTAGATAAGATGATATGGATACATTGTATAAAAGATTTGAAAACTAGGTATGGCTAGAATAAGTAGTTATAAATCCCATGAAGATATTCCCAACTACATGTGGATCTTGTTGCAACACTTTTCTCTATTTTTGCCATATAAAACAATCTATATGAATATCCTCTTGTTTAATTATTTAAGTTATTACCTAGTATTTAGGATAGTTAGTTTATCTATATCCAATAAAGGGTAGATCCATGCTTGATCTATAGAGAGTGAAAAAAATTGTAAGAATTCTCATTTTGAATACAAGAAGATTTTGTGGCAAAGAATACTCTTTCATTTCTATGCATTAGTTAAGATATATTTATATGAACTGGATATTTTTCACCCTAAATCAAAGGGTGAGCAAGGACCCACTCCCCAAGGAGATAGGACATGTAATTTTGGTATTTATAATTTATTTATTATTATTATTTAATTAGAATCAATATAGATACTTTATGTGATTAGATTGATAACCTGTAGGTCAAATATACTATTAATGTGTGTGTGTTTTATAATAAGAAATTATCACTTATTCAATTTCAGTAATCTTAATTTTGTAACTTATCTTAGAGTGTGGATTTGATAATTGATTTCAATGTGTTTACTTTTAAACAACATTGTGTGATTGATTTCAAAGGATTTCATATAATTTGGTGTGTTTAATTTTTTAGAAAGTGTGTTTATTTCAAGCATTTAGTTAAGATATTATGAAGTAGGAACATAGGATATATCAACTCCAAAACCTCCCCAACCAACACTGTTACCTAAACCTAATAAATATCTTTCTATAGATAACCTTGGACACTAGACCTGGTAGGAAATGATACCAAACAAATTGGTTAAATGAATGGATAACAATGACACCCATCAAGAAGTCCATGAGAGAATATGTGGGACACAATTTTGTGGCATGGTCCTTGCAAAGAAGCTTCTATGAGTAGGTTATTATTGTCCTAAAATGGAATTTTATTCATGTCCTATGTTAATAAATGCATACCTCATCAAAAACATGGGGACCTTATCCATAACCCATTATAATCTCTACAACCTAACACAACACCTTTGCTATTTTACACATGGGGATTAGACCTCATTGGAAATATAAAACTTAGTTATTTTAGTGGGCATAATCATATTATATTCAATAGAGTTATTTACCAAATGGGTTGAGGTAACTCCCCTTACCTATGTCACTGGAAAGAAAATTTTCAAAATTTATCTTAAACTACTTTATTTGTCACTTTGGTATTCCTTACACTCTCATTTTTTATAATTTAAAGTCATTTAATAATAATTATGTTAAGTATATTTGTATAACTTACCACATAAAACATAGGTGGTCCACTCCTTATCACCCACAAGCTAACAACCAAGTTAAGGCAAATAATAAAAAAATTTATTGCATCCTTAAAAGTGTTGTCAATGAAGTTGGTTGTGACTAACATACACATTTATATCCTACCCTCAAGGTATACTACACTATCATACACACACCCATGGGGGAAACCCCTTATTTCCATGTATATTATAGTGACTCTATTCTACCAATAGAGATGAAGGTCCCCTATTTGTGTATATCTTGATAATAAATAACTAATGAATAATACTATCACACTTCATGCCTAAGTGAACTCAACCTTCTAGATGAAAAATGAATTAGTGATTTAAACCATTTACGAGTATACCATAATAGCATTTACCATAGTTATAATAAGTAGATAAAATCTAGGGAATTTGAAATTAGAGATCTTGTTCTTAAGGAAAACCAATTTAATACCACTGATGAAAGAGAAAAGAAATAAAATTTTTAACCTAATTGGTTGGGCCCTTATGTTGTCATTGCTAAGTATGGATCAAAAGCTTATAGATTAGCTATAGTAGGGAGAGGAGCTTGATGAACCTATGAACATCATGTAACCTAAGATATTTTATGCCTAAAATTTTTAATCGATATTATTATTGATATCCTAGGTGTTAAAAAATCAAATAAAAAAGAAAAATAACATAGATTATCCAAAATTTAAAACTAGTTTACTGGTGCTTTGGGCAAGTACCATGGTGAAAACCAAATTTATAGCACCATGTGTAAACCATTGTCTATATTCACCCTATTCACTTGGGGCATCGTGTTTTGGTATTCCATTATTCACCCCTT